>LR749979.1:0-134952 GCA_902729485.2 Mus minutoides | reverse complement strand
GTTGGCCATCAGTGGGAAGAGAGGCCCCTTGGTTATGCAGACTTTATAAGCCCCAATACAGGGGAACGCCGGGGCCAAGGGGTGGGAGCGGATGGGTAGGGGAGCAGGGCCGGGAGGGGGGAGGGTATAGGGAACTTTCTGGATAACACTTGAAATGTAAATGAAGAAAATATCTAATAAAAGTTGAAAAAAAAAAAGAGTGCTGAGATTCACCAAACATTACTGTGTCTATGCCCCCACCCTCTTGATACTATGTGAGTTTAGAAGAGAGTACATTTGCATGTATTGAGAAGTTTATGTAACACAAGCCCACGATTTTGAAATTGTGAAGAACAATCTTGCTAGCCATTAAAAAAAAATTGCAGCTAATACTTATTGAACATGAATTTTCTAGGGAAAAACCTGTACTTCTTTTATTAAGGTACAAGAGAATCCATATTTGCTAAATGAGATTAAAGATAAAAGAGAAAGGAAGAAATGTGCTGTGTTTCTGTGTTAATCAAACAGTTGCATGATTCTTTAAAAGTAGAAGGCAGCGCAAGCTGAACCCTGACTTTTAAAGCATGAAGACTCACTTTTCATTTCAAATGAAGATTTGCAAGAGAAAATATTACAAGCAATTCCATGGCTCCTGAGCCTGGTTTAAACACAGCACTCTGCTCCCTCACAGTTCTTTTAGGCTATAGACACATGGGCCAGTGCTTATTCTCATGGTTGATTTAATCCATCCCCTCTGCCAGTATGAAGTTTATTCCCTACAGTTATTCTCCAGTGATCTGTCAGTTCAGATTAAAAAAATGTTAAGTGACTATGATGCAGTGACTGATTCCCTCAGAAGGCTCTGGAAGCTCCAGTGTACAGTAGGAGATTTCTTCCTAAAAACCTGACTATGTTCTCTTTGTAATTCCCTTCGAATCAGCAGCAGTGTGCCTTATCTAGGCTGAGCTGAAACTCTCTAAACAGCCAATTCAGTTTTGTTCCTTCACAACAATCCTAGGTTTGCCAAAAGCTTTATAGACCCAACTCCACTGGAATCATGCTTTTGTTGTTGTTCAAAGACATACTTCATCTCACAGGTTAAAAATAAAATCTAAGTCCAGAGTCTGGGGCCATGGACAGCCTAACACTACATGGCTTCACAATAAACAATGATGCCTCTCCGAAGTTGAATGCATTTTTATATTTTGAGATTTTGGACCTTAAAATTCACCCTTGTCAAACTCATCTAGATTTTGAAAAAGAAACTTGTTGCAAGAATGACCATGAATGGTGAAATGCTGGTCAAGTACACTATCAAAGGTTGCTCATAGCATGTCATACATGTTATTGTTGTTTTATTTTCTCTTCCCACCTCTGCATTCGAGTTCTTTAGTGGGCTGATGAATATAATGCACTTATAATTTTCCTATTTTGAACCAATTTACTAACCACTCAAATAATTTTAAATGTTTTTATATATAATAAGTTAGAGAGATGACAACTCAGCTTTAGTGAAATACACTGATAGTAGTTATTTGGTAGCAAAATGTCATTAGAAAAAGAACCCTAGGAAATTTCCTAAAAGAGCAACACATGCTGGAAAGTGAATGTACATCTCGCAGATTTTGACAAGCAGACTTATCTTGCATATAGGAGGTAAAATAGTAGTATATTTACATTGCCTCTGATGCAGTATTTTAAAGAAAGAGAGAATAAGACAAATGTACCAGTGAGGACAGGTTAAGCTAAATTGTAGTGACATCTTTCTTAGGATGGGTTAGGATACACTGTAGTAATGATCCCTCTTTGGACAGATTAGGATACAGGGTAGTATCATTCCTTTGGATAAGTTAGAACATGTAGCAACATTGCTTCTTAAGCTCTCAGAACCAGAGCCTAACAAGCTCTTTGTATTTTTTTACATCATAGGAGGCACGGGTTTACACTCATCACAGACACTTGGGTAAAACAATCACTGTTCTGATATTGTCAGGATGACGCCAGGAGGCAAGAGCCTTTGAGGGTGGGAATTAAATATCCTGGCACTGGAGTAACCCCATCACTTTCTCTAATCACTCATGGTAATTGGCCAACACAGGAAGTGCAGTCAGCTCCCAGAGAGGGAGGAGCCTGAAAACTGTAAGCAGCATTAATGGACCCTCCAAGGCGCCTAGGAGAGTTTACATATTTATTTCATTCTTTTCTTTCCCCTTAGTTTAACTTTACTATCTTGTGTGAATCACTGAGAAAGCTTATAACTGGACTCTGATATCTTACTTACCCAATTATTAGCTCTTTTTTCTTTGCCTAGAATTTTCTAAAACACAACCATGGTTGCATATGTGTGCACAGAGGCACACACATACACAGTTTGAGTGTATGCAAATGTATTGTGGCATTGAGACAGGACCATGCTAACGATGCTAACTCATTCTCTGTTTGTCTCACCCTCCTGTGCTAAAATCACAGGACTAGACCACTGTGCCCGACTCATCTCACTGTGTACTTTATGATGATACATGCTCATTCCTACAGTGAAAAATTAGATATAGTTCAATGCTTAGCCACATACTAGGAGCTGAGTGAGTTCTGCTTCCAGCCTTCACTTTTAGACACTAGCCATTATGAGAACCTTCACTTTTAGTTCAGAGGTAGCATCTACATATCCCACTCTCATACTTAACGAAAACAAGACTTTGAAACAGTTTGAGTTTGTTGACAGTTCTTAAAAATAAAATCAGGAGAGCCTTCATAATATATGCATTGTCTGTGTTCTTTAAAACCACACAGAGTGTCTGGCACTCCCAATTTGTGGCAAACTAGAATTAAGTGGCACCTGACATCTTCAGTGAATGATCTTCTCTGAGTCCCATGAGGGAATACCACGTGTATCTTGCTTTATAATAACACGTGCTTCTCTGATTGCTTGCTGCCTTCTCTGCTTCTCCGTCTTAATATCATATATTAAATGATATATATTCACTAAATCATGGCACATGATCATTGCTGAAAGCTGCAATGTGACTGGCCACTTGTTCGCTTTAGTTTGTTCTTCTTGCCTAATGCGGGTCACATGCTTTCTCTGATCTTGTTCACAAAGGGAGTATATCATGGGAATGGATTAATGTGACCACTGCTCAGTTTTGAAGGCGATAAAATGGCATCATGCAAGGAATGGTAACTGATTGATCAGTGGTTCTCAACCTGTGGGTTTTGACCCCTTTGTGGGTTTGCACATCAGATATTTACATTATAATTCATAACAGTAGAAAATGTACAGTTATGAAGTTGTAACAACTATTTTATGGCTGGGGGTCAGCACAACATGAGGTAGGCTGAGAACCACTGCTTTACAAAATATTGTGCTTTTGTTTTTATATACAAAGTTCACATCCTTTTCCAAATAACTATGTGAGCTAAGGCAGTGTCCGCAACACTCCTGAAGCCTTGTCGTAAACGTTCAGTAGGATAAGTAAGAAGTTACAAAAGGAAATTAGTGATGATCTAAGGATTTAGGATTTGACAGTAGGCTATAGGAACTTAAAAGAAGTATGTAAAATCCTGTTGACAATTGTGAGCTGCTGGAAGAGGGAGGGCCTGCTCTCTCTAAGACAAGTGCTCCTAGTAAGTGGATCGCATGTTAGTGAAAGGACACATGGCCAAGAATATTTGGACAGCACAAATTGGCCTTGATATATGGGGGTGGGGGGAGACACAGAGCTAGATGGAAATGGAAGGGGGTAGATGGAGGAGGAGGAGCTGGAGGAAGGAGTGTGAATCTGATCAAGGGACTAATAAAAGTATTTTAAAATATACATTCAAAGAGGAAACAAAACGATTTGAAACCCCTTAAAATTTATCTGATTAGATAGAATGGTATTTCAGAAATAAACATAGAATAAATCATAAACATAGAAAAATAAAAAATATCATTCCAACCAATCTGAGGAGGTATGTAATAGAGATATAGACTAAAACTGTTTGTACTGAAGGTTGAGTTTTTACTATGTTCAGGCTTTCAGTCTTTCTGTGGACACCAACCAGGCATAACAAAGGCACTGCCCTACTGAGTGAACCTGGTAAAGGGACAGAGTTGCTTGTGCATGTGGGGTCCCACAGTTCAGTTCTTTCTGCCATTCATGACTATGTTTCCCTATTCACCACTACCAAGTATATTCTGCTCTTAAGTGAAACTTGGAGGAGGCATAGGGCAGATGAGCATGTTGTCACAGACATTGCTAGGAAAGCCACAGAGATTCTCTTTCTGTAGTGAATGAAATCATTACTTACCATCCCTAAGCTGGTGACAGGAGTGTTGTTCCTATTACTCCATGGGACATCTCACCCTTGCTTGCCTGGAATGAAACGAGAGCCCCCTTACCTACCCCTTACCTCCCTAACCTCCCTTCCCACTTCTTTTTCTTCTGCCACCTCTTCTCCAATGCATTACTTTATTCCTATAAGCCCACACCCACCTTTTACTATAGAAATAGGCTAGTGTTGCTCTCAGTCTCATCACAGACACTTCCTTTTGTAGTTGTTGGTAGTTAATATGGAGACTCGTGACAGGTCAACGTGTTGTGAGCCAATGACCATGGGGTGCTCAGCCCAGAATCTGTATCACCTCCTCTGAGGGTCAGGGAACATGGTGGAAGATGGGTGGAAATGATGCAAGAGCCAGAGTTTGGAGAGAGATATCATGCAACAGTGTCTTCTGGATATGATAGTGGTGAATTCACTACAGCTGTGGTTATCATGCTTGGGGTAAGAGCTAGTGATGCCCCAAACCTCACTGAGGGTTTATGGTTCAAAAGAGAAGACCTCAAAATCGGAGGGGATTGCTGGAAAGAAGGATTTCCATGAAAGAGGGAATGAGAAAATATGAGAGTAAATGCTCTAAACTCAGTACTGCATGTATAAAATGTCAAATCATGAAAGGAACAAGTTAGGTCACCTGCCAGGAAATCTACTGCAAAGCAAACATAAATGTGGCTTAAACCTTGACGCTGCTAGTGTGTACTACGGTCACATTCTACTTGGAAAAACGAATACCGATTGTGATACCATGCGATGTGTTCATACTGTTTCTTCTTAGATCATGGTTTTCATTCTTTCTCCACTCCTCCAAACGTCTGCACTCCTGTCCTTCAAAGCCTCGCTCAAGTCTCACATTTCAGTTGAACTGCTGCACATGGCTTCATGTGCACATACTGAAATGTTCTCTCATTAAGCTCAGTTAGCCTCCAGTTTTTTACCGACCTGCCCCTGCCCCCTAAACTTTGGGATTTTAGCACTGTGCCTGGACCATGCTTGACTTACCCATGATTCCATATGGCCTCTGAGACTGGCCTCGCCAACACTGTCACTGTACTGCCTGTCTCCAGCTTTTTTCATTGATCATAATCCTACACAGGTGTTATTAGATAATGGAGTTCTTTCTCAATAAATCCATTGTAAGCTGAAATTATCTTGTCAAAAATGCACCTAATACAACTAACCTACCTCATCTATGTTAAATATTCTCAGGACACCAGTGAGTCTATATTTGGTCCAATTCTGAATATTTCAGGTAGTGGGCTGAAACAGTGTTGCTTCTGCTGTGACCACAAATGTGGCTTAATCTGCTCAGCATGCAAAGATTTCATTGCATGTTGCTATCCTGGGGCAAGGATACAAATTCAGAACTTTTAAGGAGTAGTTCTGTTGGATGTACATATTATTGTCACATTGAAAAATTAAAATGAAGGCAAGTTGGATTCATCTCTATGTCTTAGAACTCACCTAATCTTTCTATGCTCCTCTTCTAGCCCACATAGCACACAGTAAATACAAAGCCTGGTTCTGGGAGCATTGAAGTTTTCAGTTTCCACCAGGCCATATGTGGGCTATGTAGGTAAAACAATAGTGTGGACCATCTCAGAATGTGCACTAGAGAGTCCCATGGAGGCAGGAGTGAACAGATCTAAACAATGAGATCTCAGAGCTAGTGTATCAATGGCCCCAGGGGCTCTATGTTTGAGAGGTCATGAATGACAGGGTCAAAATACCCCCATCTCCCAAAGTATCTTTCAGAAGTAATGATTCTTAAGCCTAGTGAGCATGCAGGTAGCCAACAGTAGACACTCACTTTTCTCTTTCCTAAAAGAGCTGGGTAGGAGTGTGAAAGAAGAACTGGGATTTAGGTGGGAAAAAAGGGAAGGGAAGTTGGCAGAACCTTTTCCTATGGCAGGAGGAGACAGAAGGAATGGGAACCAAGGGGAACTAAAATTCCTCTCTACATCAAGGTCGAACACTGATGACTGCCTCCATGTGTACATCCCACCTACTAACATGAAGGAGTGTTTGTAGTGGGAGTGACATAGAAGCTTCTGGAACACCCTTGAGCTGTCATGGAAGCAGGGGAAGGGACAGCCCAATTGAATCAATTTAAAATGATGTCAGTATCTGGACACATAGGCTTGGAGGATCTAACCCTTGGTTTGTTCTTCCTCAGGGAGCATGCTTTTCCCTTTGCAGCAGACCCTAGGAGCTGCTGACTAAAGGTTGCTGTCTTCTTCTTGTTTTGCCCATGTCTGAGCCCAGATCCTTTTCTGGAGAGAAGAGTAAGTTTTCCCTTCTTTGTAAACATTCATTCAGCATGCAACACATACTTACTGACCATATATCTCAGAGTTTATCAAGCCTCGGGGGACAGAACAATCACCTCGGGTGCGTATAAAAAGGCTGGTTAAAGGGCTCTCCTCCCACTGGCTTTATTACCCAGCTCTCCAGTGGAGTGATAAAAGGCTTCCCCTTAAGCAATATTTTGGTGCAGGGGTCTTCAATCCATGCTTGAAGTACTATCTTAGAGTTCTAGGCACTGGGATTAGTGCCTACCTAGGCGGCCACAAAAATCCATGCATGTTTTTTACCCTTAAAGACACAACAGTTTATGCAGGCAGTCAGGAAATCACTGAGAAATGTGAGCATGAATTTCTTTATTTAGTGGTATTACAAACATAGTGTGGTCATAGAGCTAGTCTTAGGAGGCAAGAGTGGGGTGGGGGGAGGTAGGGACACATACATACCTACACACATACGCACCCACACAGAGAGAGGGAGTGAGAGCAAATGTGTGTGTGTGTGTGTGTGTGTGTGTGTGTGTGTGAGAGAGAGAGAGAGAGAGAGAGAGTGAGCGAGAGAGAGAGAGAGAAAGCAAGAGAGAGGGGTCAGTGGGATAGAAGGGAAAGGGAGAAGAATAGTATGTCTAGAAGAAAAGGTGTTTTTGAGAATGATGATCATCAAGAGTCCCACCCACTCCTAAGAATGAGGGTATGCTTGCTCACATTCTGTGAACTGTATAAGAACCAGAGTTGATATAGTCCTTGAAACACATCAAACCCAACCTTACGCTTGTTAAGTAAGGAAAATGAGAAACGGAGCCCTTAAATGCCTTGCTCAGAGAGGAAGGTAGGACTATTTACCTCTATAGTTAGATATACCTCAAGCCAATAAGCACTTATCCCAAGAGGAAACTTCTACTGGCTTGGAATTCTAGAGACTCTTCCGCATCAAATGCTAAAATCATTATAAATACAATATATGTTTAAATGAGTGAAATAATTTAAAAGACCTGTGAAATTTTCTTTCTGAAGAGCTATTTTATTGAAAATAATGCAAGCAAGCAATCCCTATGGTACTTTATTATGTTGTAGCTTTTGACCATAAATTATTAAAACTGAAAAATGTCATTGGCACAGAAATTCAGTTATGTATATATATCTTCATTTGTTTAGACAGCATGCATTTACCACATGTCTGTTATGTTCTTGGATCCTAACTTCAGTGTCCTGCTTCTTCATTTGAGTGGTAGTGGGAAACTCAAGTGCATGTACAAGACCAAAATTATATTTTGTTAACATTTGCTGTTAAAAAAGAAAAGATATCAAATGATAAGTCCCCACTAGTGTTCATAAAATCACCGGCATCTTGATCACCTCAAACCTATAAGTCCAGTGACATGAGTGTTACTAGATAGGTATTTAAAACAGAAAGATTGAAAAGAAAGCCAGATAAACATGGACCCTGTAGTAGAATCAAACATGCTACTTTTTTTTTCTAGATTCCATATTTTATTTCACTTATTCATGAATAACTATTTTTTCAGTAATGATTACAATTTTGTATATCTTTGTTAAGAATTGGTTCTAATGCTTTGAATTAACCAGGCCCCCCAAATTGGGAATCTGAGTGTCCAAATACTGAAGATCCTTGTCCCCAATCGGTTTCTTTTGGGGGGGTGTCTTTTTTTTTATTAGATATTTTCTAATTTACATTTCAAATGCTATCCCGAAAGTTCCCTCCCCCCTCCCCCCGGCCCTGCTCCACTGCCCACCCACTCCCACTTCTTGGCCTTGGCATTCCCCATGCTACTTTTTAACTTTTTGCCTTGATAATTCTAACTGCTGTTACTTCTGGTTTTTACATTTCCAGCAGAGGGTTGGAGAGAGCTTGAATTCTTCTTGACTCTTGAATTGATCCGAACCAACTTCCTTCACTTTGACTGGAAGGAACTTTCACAAGAATAGCAAAAGGTTAAAAGAAGCCTAAGTTGTTTTGTCAAATTGCTAATGTTTTGCCTAGAACGTTGGAAAGATTAATGGCTGCATGTGGGTGTTGTAGAGCTAATGAGAGCAAGAATACATGAAGCCCTAGGTCATTTAACCTTTAGCGAGGCAAAAGAGATGGTCTCACTTCTTTCCCTTTGGGTCTTGTAACCTGTCAGTACTCCTGCTGCTGGGCAGTCTAGACTATCCTGGCAGGACATCTATGGGATAGGTGGAGGGGTTGAAGAAGAAAGAAGAAAGGCGATGGACTAAGGGGAATGAAGTAAATAGTTCTTTGGATCACCCAGCTGCAGAGTCATGATGAGTGTAGCCTTGAACACAGGAAGCTTCCTCTCCAGATGATGAAGACAGGAAGTAAGTGTGTATAAACAACTAGGCAGTTCTTTGTCTAAAGCTTTGGAGTCATCAGCCCATAAACATGAGTGAACACAGTCAAAACCCTAGTTGACCTTTCATGGAGTACTTACTGTGTACCACATGTAACCTCCTCCCATCCCACACTATGGGACCAATGAGACGAATTTACAGTTTGAATGCCAAGGAAGTAGTTGTCTGAAGATTGTCGACAATTTATACAATTAGAGTAACAGACCTCCCTCAGAATCCCAAAGCTATGCATATCTCAGCCATTCAGTGAAAGACAGGCATCCAGCTCTTCTTTCTAAAACTGGGAAGTAGGAACCTATCACGGATATACTTAGACACAGTGTAGGGTTGGATTCAACAGCACAAAGGTTTGGGGTCTTGCTGTATTTTAATTGTGACCACTGGAAACTTTACCGAGTTCTACTTTTTAAACATGTGGGGCTATGTAATTGGATGTGGGGTTTGCAAAAAAAAAATGATAATAGTAAACGTTTTCTGAATGTACAACAAACACATAATGAGCCCAAATTTGTGGATTCATTTAGGGAAACACCTCTCCTACATATCCTAGTGCAGGATTAGGCTCTTCCAAGAGGTGTTTTTTAAGAACTGGATCCTTTAGAGAATCAGGAGGCTACCTGGCATCCTTTTATAAGAAGACGAGAAAGGGAGTTCTTTTTCTTTTTTGTAGACTCAGTTCTCTCTAATATCTTTGCTAAAAGTTAGGTCATAAGTCCTGAAAATCAAAAACACTGATTAATTTAGGTTCCACATTTTAAAGCCAAATAAGTACTTTTGAAATATAATGACTATGTGTTTTACATTTTGACTGTTAAATTGAATGTTAATGTAAATGTCGTATCTTCTCAACTAGACTCAACTACCTGGAGCATGGAGGATCATAAGTTCAAAGCCTGCCTGAGGACAGAGTAGATTCAAGGCCATCCTGGGAAACTTAGGAAGAGTCTGTCTGTTCTATGTTCTAGAGGACTTCTGTTTAAACCCTGGATTTTTTCTTTTCTTTTGTAGATCAGGCTGGCCTCTTGAACTCAGAGATCTGCCTGCCTCTTCCTCTCAAGTGCCATGATTAAAGGCATGTGCCACCACTGCCCAACTGGCAAACTCCAGAATCTAAACAAACAAACAAACAAACAAACAACCCCACAAAGCGGAAACACACAAAGAAACAACCCTACTCTCTTGATAGTAGCCTTTTGCATAACTTCTCAGGAAAACTGTGACCTCTCACCAAAATGTCCAGAAAATAAACAACTTTAGAAAATTTGCTCCTTTTTACTTTCCTCTGGAGAAATACAGTCTTGTTTCAACCAAAGACAGCGTATAAAGGTGAGTTCTGGCAAACATACTAATTAATGTCATTTTCAAACCTACTAATTAATGTCATTTTCAAACATACTAATTAATGTCATTTTCAAAAGGCATAAGAGATGCTGTGCTTCGTCACTTGTAGTTAGTGGGTGAATCCTGTAGGAATTACTGCAAATCTTTTCAAACCTAGTAGACCAATGGTGCAGGCTCCTGTCCACTAGAGCTGCTGCCACTCATAAACTGAAGGAAGAAGCTAGAGGCCTGCCTACAAGAGCAGGGACATGTCTATAATCCTCATGTTGCAGGTGTGTATAGCATCTTGCAATATTTCGCTTGGGGATCAGCTGGGGAAGACTCTCATACACGATGGGAATTTCCTTCAAATGGTTCCTGGATCCTCTTCAGTCCCTACATCCAGTGCCCTCTGTTCACGGGATGCTGATAATAATCATTTACTCTGAATATGAGATGGTTTTCTTGGAAACCTAGAAATCAAGCCTCTATTAATGTCCCAGTTCTGTTTCTGCCACACTACTGGAAAAAAGTCCTTTATGTTATTTCTCACAAAAGTTAGGATCAATTCACGTAAACGTGGAGGCTTCATCAGCTTATCCTAATAAGATCTGGTATTCAGACTCATGATAAAACAGCCCTTCATTTGGGCTGCATTCTCAGTCAACATTGTCAAGGAGCTGACTGGAAGGGACATTGCTAGACTTTAACTTTTCTATCCAGTCAGTAAATGTTCCAGTGTTTACTGTGTCCCAGCCAGACAACACAAAGAGCAACTTGTATCCCTAAGAAACTTAGGCATTAAAATCTAAATGATGGGGACAGATGAGAACACATAAAGAAGACAGAATAGTTTAAATGGTGAAAATTGTCAAGGTAGAAAGTCAGAGGAGAGGGAGAGGGAGAGGGGGAGAGGGAGAGAAGAGGAGGAAGGGAGGGGGAGAGGGAAAGAGGGGAAGGAGAGGGGGAGGAGAGAGGGGGAGAGGGAGAGACAGAGAGAGACAGAAAATTAAGATATTGTGGAAATATAGGTAGAGGATTGACTTGTCAACCAGATGAGAGGGCAGAGCATTCTGATGAGGGGAAGATGTCCAGAGGCGAAGGCATCATGCTTGGCCAACAATATGGTGGAGACACGGGCATCAGCTGCCTGGCATCCAGGCTGAAGAATCTAGGATGGAAGGAAGGCAGAAGTGTGGAATGGGAGGGAAGGGTTTCTCCTCAGTAAGGTGCATTCTTTGCCTATCACCAGGCTGATTTTCCCTACTAGTGACAGGTTCTCTGGATTTTTATGTAGCAGTGTCTTCAGTGCCTGTGTGACATCTCACCTCTGCCTTTCAGAACTCTGTGGAGTTTGCTCCACTTGTTCTGGAATTGTTTCTGTGGAGAATCTGAAGACAAACTCATTACATGTCCATTCTAGATGGCTTGATTCTGGTGCCTATCTGCCTGGACAGACAACATTTAAGTTCGAGGACCTGACTCTTGAGTGTTCATTATTTTTCCCTGGGACATATGTCTTAAAACTGATTCAGCCCTGTTTTTCATTGCTAGATAAATTTCTACGTCTTCTTCTGTTCTCTTCTGAAAATCTGCTATGTTTATGCAGGACCAGAAATCTCTGGGTTCCAAGCTGTTTTCTAGCTGCTGGGATCTATGGGGTTTGCTCTGGTTTCCTTGCAGTAGATATGTGGTTAAGTTAATTCTGTTTCTGGAAGTGTGTATTCTGTCATTGACATTTCTAATTTATTAATTATTTTTTTCCTATTAATCTTTCTAAATGCCGTCATTATTACCTATAGTGTATTTTTGTAGGTCCTCGATTTCTTTCTTTCTTTCTTTCTTTCTTTCTTTCTTTCTTTCTTTCTTTCTTTCTTTCTTTCCTCCTTTCTTTTTTTATGCCATCCTTTCTGATCACAACTTTGAGGTAATTTTCACTGATTTTGTGTGCTCTTTCATTCTCTTTAGAGAGTTAATCTCTCTTTTAGATTTTTTTCTTTCTTTCAGAATAGAACCTTAACTGTACTTTTCATCCTTCGTTCCTTCATGTGATAACAGTCTTCTATAGGCTTACTTATACTTACATGTGACTGTACCTGTAAGTATAGTGATTTGTGTCTCTGTCCCCATCCTTAGCTACACACCTGTAGCCAGCTCGTTGTATTAAGTCTAATGCTGTAATAGTACTTATCGATCCATTAGTCATCAAAATAGTTCAACAGCTAATGTATTGGACATCTAGTAAGTACCAGGTTAAAATCGTTGTCTCTCTAGAGTTTCCACTGTAATGGAGGGAGACAGGAAGTAAATGGTGAGTATATGCAGATTCACTATGAAAGGATGGGAAAAGGCAGGGTGCTGATGAGAGATTCTGAGGGGAAGGGAAGACATGACTGGCTTCCTCAGTGACTGCAGACTCATGTTTGCATTTGTGTGGTTCTGTGAGATCACAACTGTCCTGCTTTCCTTCTGAGTGGGCGGGCAGAACTCCGTGCTGTGCACACGGCGTTTAGCATTGCTCTTCACTGGCATCACAAAGAACAAACTAATAAATAATTTTCTCATTTTGATAGCAGTCCAATTTAAGATGACTGATCCTCATTTTGGTATGTAAGGGAATGAAATATGAGTTTTATGATTAAGTTTATGCTTATGGATGGCCACTTCCTTTGTGTTAGAGTCTTATGAAACAAAAATGTAGACATCTGTGCATAAGACTACTTTTCAACCCTGGAATGTGCAGGGTTTTTTTTTCTTCTTCTTAATATTTTGATTCAATGCACAGATCTCAAAGGTTTCCCATCCCTTACAAATTTTTTTCTTTTTCTTTTTCTGCTCACTGTAGAAAACTGTGAAGTATTGCATGGTGGTGCTGCAGACTCTGGATTGCCCTAGATTCTGGCAATTCAGAACGAAGGTCCAACAGTAACCTTAACTTTGCCTTCTGGAAGGGTTACAGCAGCCTTTTGTTATGTGATCATATCACCCAGAAAAGCTAAATTCTGCACCACCAAGCTGTCACTCCACCTACAAAACCTTCTTTGAAATCAATGGGGCTCTGAGCACCAAGAAGCCAGGCACAATGTAGGAGAATTGGGCTCCATGCACTGACAACTAGAAACCGACACACACATATGCATTTATTAACGGCTAGGAAAGGCTTAAAAGGCCACAGCTTAGCTACCTGACGGTGGCTTCTGAAGGAGCTATACAGAAGAAAGGAGTGTAGGCTCTCCCATTTATGTCAGTTATATCCTGTGTCATGTCACTAACTCATACAGTTGTTGGATAAAAGTTTACATTGTTCAGGAAAGGTAACATTGTGAAAATGACAAACAGGCTTTCTCTATGTTTTATGCAATTAAAATGTTAACCTTGACATTAAACTAACTCTTCAGTTTTCTTTATATGTCCTTCAGTTTGCAAACCTGAGGAACTTTTTTTGCCCTGGCATGTGTGAAATATCTACAGTGAGGCACCTTCTTTTCTGTCTATGACAGCTTTATGAGTAGTCATTGGGACTTGACTATCCCAGACGGTGGCATTAGCTTCTGCTTGAGATTTCCTTCAGTATCTGTATTCCTCACTATTTCCATTAACTTTTCTCCCAAGATAGATCATGTCCCATGCTAGTGGGTGATTTGTTTGATGGAAAGGAGAATGATAGAGAAGGCTGGCCCTTCTAACAGCCAACTGGAAAGTAGAATCTCTTGTGGCATCTCTTCATTCATAGAAGGTTCCTGATTTCTCCTTGGAGAGTATTCTTTGCACCACCTGGGTCTCCTGGTTTTCTCCAAATGCAGTTGTCTTTGTATTTCTCTTTGTACTCTCTGCCCTGCCACTTCTCCTTTGCTCTTACTTTTAAGCAGGACATCCGTATTTTTGTCTACACAAGAGAAACACTGTAACAGAAGGTAGTTGGCATGGAAGGTGCCTTTTAAGGACGGGTTATGCTGCACTAACATCCTCTCAGAAAACCTTCAACAGGCAGTGAGCTGGTAGGTACAGAGCCCTTCAGTGCCTCTGAGAGAATGTGCCCCTATCCCCAAATATCCATTTGATGACATGTTAGCAGTTGTTTGTGTTTGTTCTGGTTACTAATCCTGTATCTACCTCCAAATCTTTGTTTGGTAAGGCAGCACTGGGCGTGGTTATGGGCATTTATTTGTGAGTACACTGCGGATAGATTTAGTTCCATTTTAGTTGGTGCTGGATATCTTGGTAAAGGAAAGCATCATGCAGTGTTTCTCCTACACATCTTTGTGATGTGTACAAGCATTCCCGAGGTGGTGCTTTCACTGGAGGATGACGGGTAATGGAGGCAGCACTGGAAATGTGCAAGCCCATAAACAATAAACTATTGTGCATAAAATTATTCTGTCCTTTACAACTCTAGCCCCTAGCATGATACTAGGGATTAAGAAGCAGATTAATCATCATAGAAGGATCCTTCAAAAATCTCTATAAACACTGATATTAATTTAATTTTAGTTATCTGAAGAGGCATTGGAAAGGTAGTAACCGAAACTACAGGCAATATTGAAGAGTATGGGAGATTATGTTGGTGGATTTTGTGATGTTTCTGGATCTTCAACTTTTAAACTTCTGTTTTGCTATAATTTTCCTTAGCTCTACAAATACCTAATACCTAATCTTGACAGATCCCTAAGTCATATAAACTTCCATTACTTTAACTCTAAACCTGCCCATACAGAAAGGATGTAATTTACTTAAACAATTTAATTGGGGCTGGAGAGATGGCTCAGCGGTTAAGAGCTCTTCTGAAGGTTGTGAGTTCAAATCCCTGCAACAACCATCTGTAATGAGATCTGATGCCCTCTTCTGGTGTGTCTGCAGACAGCTACAGTATATGTATAATAAATACATAAAAAATAAATTAAAAATAAATAAAAAACAATTTAATTTACTTGACACCCCCTTTATTTCCCCATGCTCACTGCCCAACATGGAACCATCTCTTTAATGTATAATTTGATTTTTGATTTCACAATGGATTGCTGTTAAGAAATTGCCTTGAGTCTCAGAAGAACATTTGGATTTTAAATAATGTTGAGACTGAAAGACTGTAGGGACTTTTTGAGTTGGATTACATTTATTTTGTGTTATGATATGGCCATAAACACACAGGGTTTGGGTTAGGGAGTGAAATGTGATGTTTTGAAAGAGATTGAGCCGGACATGGTGGCGCACGCCTTTAATCCCAGCACTCAGGAGGCAGAGGCAGGTGGATTTCTGAGTTCGAGGCCAGCCTGGTCTACAAAGTGAGTTCCAGGACAGGACAGCCAGGGTTGTACAGAGAAACCGTGTCTCGAAAAACCAAAAAAAAAAAAAAAGAGATTGAATGAGATGTTCCCCATAGGCTCACAGGTCTGAACACGTGACTTCCAACTGGTGGCACTCTCTGGGTGGGTATAAGAAGTGTGGCCTTCCTTGGTCTTGCAAACTTTATATGCTCCAGTACAGGAGAGATCCAGGGCCAAGAAGTGGGAATGGGTAGGTAGGGGAACAGGGCAGGGGGAAGGTATAGGGGACTTTCGGGATAGCATTTGAAATGTAAATGAAGAAAATATCTAATAAAAAATTGAAAAAAAAAAGTGTGGCCTTGTAGTTGAATTATGCCATTAGGAGAATGGATTGAGGTTTCAAAGAATAAGCAATTCCCAGGTCACTCTCTTTGTACTTGTGGTTCAACATGTGCTCCCTTATCTGTTCTTGTCACCATGTTTGACAAAACATGACTACAGTTAAACAGCCAAGGGCACTGAATGTACAGTAGAATATAATGTTAAGTTTCAGAAAGAAGAATTGGATACTCTGAATTGGTTCCTTAGCAGTGTGATAATAGTAGTAGGGAGATATAAGGGGAGGGAATGTGGGCTATGGAGCCTAAGCTTAAGTCTTTTAACAGTTACTATTAGATTTCCTCATTCATATGTAAACTAAGTGGTATCTACCTGTAAGGGTATTAGAAGAATAGAAATAAGGCTCTGGTAACATTGATAAATAATGATAGCTCCCCAAAGAATGATACGATTATCTCCTTCATGGGTTTATGCTACTACTACTGTTCAAAGGTCATTGCCTTAGACTCATCAGTAATAGGTGCTTTTATACACAAACAAGACTTTATTTTCAACAATGCTAAGTGGTTACTTACTAACTGGCAGTTCTGGTTCATTTAATGTGCTCTTTGTTTGTGAACTTGGTTTCTGTTTGTTAGAAGCATGAGAATTTCAATATCCTTCACCTTTCTAAGATTTAAGGGACTGAATTCACAAGTGTAGCATTTGTCTCTTATATTATGTAACTATAGAGAAAAAGAAATAAATTAAAAAATCATAATAAGGGTTATTCTCTAAAGAAAGGAAATTAGGTCTGTTCTTCTAGTGTGGTTAATGAATTTACTGTTCTATTTCAAAGGAAAAAAATCTTTGGAAGCTTTCTAAGAGCATATTTATCTCATTTCTTTTTTCTTTTGCAAATATTCAGTGGAAATCACCTGTATGAGAATGCAAGGCACCAGGCTTCAAGTGTTCTTAGCACACTGAGGACCATTAGTGAAGACCTGTTTATAACCCTGCATTTTCAGAGAAGTGTAACACCACCAATTTACGGCATGCATTTCTGTTTAGATTATACTTGCATGTGTGTCTTATCACCAGAATTGCACAGGAAGAGGGGGGGGTATTATAGGCATCTCCACATGTAAATATGACAACTGAAAATCTCAAAAATTCAATCTTGAGCACTGTAACTATTAATAGAAAGCTAAAGCATCTTAGGATATCCAGGCACTTGTTTCACAGCAGTTAGAGCCCCACAGTGTGGCATAAACACATTTGTGCAGATTAATTTGTCCTGCCCTCTTGCTAATGAACCCCAATACAGAGCACTGTTCTGAGTTTCTCCTTACACTCTATGAACTAAACACAACAGAAACACATTTTAATTAAATGCATTTTGATGTGGAGACAATCCAGTTGGTCATCCCTCAGGGTCATGTTTTTATGGTTTACCTAACCACTGAGGCTTTTCCTTCTCCTCTGCACCTTCTTCTCCTCCTCATGGTCCTCCTCCAACTCCAAGCCCATGAAACCTAAACAACACCTGTCTTAGTCAGGGTTTCTATTCCTGCACAAACATCATGACCAAGAAGCAAGTTGGGGAGGAAAGGGTTTATTCGGCTTACACTTCCATACAGGTGTTCATCACCAAGGAAGTCAGGACTGGAACTCAAGCAGGTCAGGAAGTAGTAGCTGATGCAGAGGCCATGGAGGGATGTTCTTTACCGGCTTGCTTCCCCTGGCTTACTCAGCCTGCTCTCTTATAGAACCCAAGACTACCAGCCCAGAGATGGTCCCACCCACAAGGGGCCTTTCCCAACTTGATCACTAATTGAGAAAATACCCCACAGCTAGATCTCATGGAGGCACTTCCCCAACTGAAGTTCCTTTCTCTATGATAAACCATCTGTGTCAAGTTGACACAAAAACTAGCCAGTACAACACCTATGTCTCTTCTGCCCCGCTATTGGCTGTGGCATTTGTATTAATCAATCAGAAATAATTTAGGAGTAGGGTCACTAGTTATTGGCTGTTGGCATCTGTTATTTATCAATCTTAAAAAATCTAGGAGCAGAGTCACATGAGTCTACATGCAGAGTACAGGTCTTGGGGGCCCACACTTGGCATTACAATACAGAGTAAAGGACCAACCTCAACAATGTTGATTTATAAGATTTCTCTGTATGTTAAAGGCACATTCTAGTCTGCCATTCATGTTGAAACTATTTTATTTTGTTATTTATCTTTTAATAAAAAAATGAAGATATGCTTACGTGCCAAACCTTTGAAGATTTTCAACATGGGTTCATTCTCTTTGCTTCTAGCTTTTGAAATGCTTAGCCACATTTGAGATTAGCTAAATATCACTAAAGGGGTTTGTATGACATGAAGAGTTAGTTGCATAAATTAATCTAATTACTTATTTGGGATAAAGTGAATTGAAACAAAAGAAAAATAGTGTTGAACACAACAATTTTAGTAATTTTAAAAAGGTAAATAGCTTCATTCTGTTCCAAAGAGAACAAAACTCCTCTTGAGCATTAAAGGTTTGCTGACAGGAGACAGGCTTCCATGCAGACATCTTGTTGGGAGCTGGGTCTGCCAGAAGGAATACTTTCCTGCAATTTAACAATACCTTGCAAGGTCAGAGAAATACTCAAGGAACTTGCCTTCCTACCTAGACACCCCAATGGATTTAACAAAATATATGCCCAGTTTTATTTCTATCAGTTCATAGCCTTTGTCCTGTGTCCTATTCATCCTCCAAGCTGCTGAGCTGCCTGCCTCCAACTGGGATAAATGCCCAGCTACCTTGTGGGCAGAATGCTCATTCAGCCTCCAGGTGAACCTGCATTTCCCTGATTTGCAGATTGCCTTTGAGCCTGAGGTAAACTGCTTTTGCTTTGATCTCAGCCTTGTTGATGATTTTCCTGGTTCACAGAAATAAGAAAGACTGGAACCAGGTGCTATGTGAGTTACATTTCTTCAGTTCTTTTTTTCTGGGAAGTATTGTAGAAGTACTTCTCTAGAATTAATTTAGCTTCCCTCTTCCTTTCTTACAAACAGATCCCGTGTCTACAGTTTAAAGAGACCAAGTCATGCTATGTGTGTTTTGAGATATCTTGCATGTCACAGTCAGTCTATGGGGTTTGCTCCCATGCTGACCAAGGAATGAGAGTCAGTGTAATCTCCAGGACATCACTCCACCTTGTTAAACCCAAAAGATCAATTCCCTTTGCACCTTCCACCAGCTGCAGGAATGGGGTATTATAAAAAGATACAGAAGAACAATGGTAACCTGTGAATGATGGGTGTTTCTATCCACCCTTACACATTAGCCAGCGGAATAATAGCAATGCAAAGGTGATTGTTGGAGCTATGTCTCTGTAGTACCAACCACTAGTCTTATGAGCAGGGTGCAAGAGTAGTAGTTGTTTAATGTGACCAACCCAACAACCACAGATTTATTTAGAAACTTGTCAAACAGCTTTCATCTTGAAACAACTGCTACAAAACTCTGAATGGGTCTCAGAAACTAATCTATTAATGTACCATCCAGCTCAAGTTTTGCTAGACAGAGCATGTAGCCAGATAGAACTCATATGTAGTCCTCTAGGTTTCAGTTAGCCGTTACCTTATAGTTACTGCATATCTCCTAGGTATGCAGTTCTGCAATTACTTAATGCAGTCTGGCTGAAAAAGGCTCTGACAAGTGCTCAAGCTACAAAAGAAGAAAGGACACAGGGACTCACATCCCTTATGAAAAATGTCATTCAGATATGACTCTAGTTTATTGATTCTCATTGTTTCTTTCACGTTAAGACAACCGGTACTTATGGAAAGTCTGTGTGCCTTGTGCTAGACCAATCACTGTGGCACTCCCAAAGAGTGATACAACATACTATTTATCTTCAAAAGGATTAAAATTTCACTGAGAATCAGCAAAGAATCAAGCATGAGGCTGTATCAACATGGGATGCACACAGATGTAGCTATATATGCACACACACACACACACACACACACACACATATATATGCACATAATATATGTATATATGTGTAACACATATATAAATAGTCAGGGAACTAACCAAAAATGACATTTATGATAAAGGTACACCTGAATAAACCCTCTGTTAAACAGAAAAGCCAACAGACCTAAATTACTCAATAGTACAACTCAGCCTGGCCTACCACAACCTCAAAAGATTAACATTAGCTTACTGTTGGGGAAGATCATTGAACATAGGGCCTATTTAGCAATGAAGCATTAAATAGCTCATATAAGTTATTAAAAAGCCCCTACCTTCCACCATCTCTGGCTGGATGGTTGCTGAAACTCTCTGTTGCTGCCTAGCATTGAGAGAGGGTATGATATCATATATTGACAGCTTGAGGAAAATGTTAAGATTCAAAATCTGAAGCCTGGCTTCTGAATATGTGCTGCTTTTGTACCATTATAAAAATCAAATATCATAATTCAAACCATTGTAAATCAGGAACGGTTTGTTTTAAATTCAGTACAAATACGGGTTACCCAGAATATCTTCTTTCCAGTCTTCTAATATTTCAATGAAAGTGTTGCTCAACAATTTTGGTTTGGGGACAAAAATCTATAAAGGCACAAAGATGAGGAAAATAAATGCCACTTGAAGGATCCAGAGTCTAGTCTACTCTCCCCTTTTTGGTCTTTGCTGCTCGCTCTCAGGAGACCTGTGCTCTGGGGTTTGTGACAGTCTTTGGGTTACTCCAGTTAAGAGTGTCATAACTTTTGAATTTGCACAGGGAAATGGGGTCTACGAACAAGATCATGGGAATTTTTTAGGACAGGGAAGAAGATAGTTTCTGAAAATTTGTGAGAAATTAACTGTATGCTCATGTAAGATTTTTAGCTTATGTATAAATGAGTGGTTCTAGTTGTTTAGACATGAATAAAGCTGTGACTATGTTAAGTAGGAACAAATCTATAGGAGAAACACCTTACTTTCTAATTCTTAACTAGCTTTGCAAATTTGGGGGAAGATATGAATAAATTGGATTTGAGGAGAACTGCTGACATCTCTCACACATGTCTTAGCTTGGGGTAGAAGACGGGGGCTCTGGTGGCCTCACAAAATCCTGGAATTCAAGGAACAAATCCAGAGGACACCTGAATTGAGTGGCTGTGTGGAGAGCAGAGGGAACTTCCCCAGGCACTGCCTGGAAGATCTGTGCTTATCTATGTCTTAGTAAACATTTTCATAAGTGGCTGGAGGGAGGGCAGAGAGGGAATGACTACCAAGACAATGACTGACAGACTGAGGACGCAACAAGTTCATGCTGAGCTGTGAGTGCTGAGATGAGCTGGACAAGATAACATAGAATGAAGAACAGTTAGCAACCAGTTTTTAAGCACACACTCACAGAGAGGCACAGGCACACGCAGGCATACACATGCATGTGAACACACATTCATATATGTTTCTATAGAACTCTTAGAATAAGGATCCTTGGGTAAGATCAGGGCACAGCACAGTGCCTTCTGGTTCAGAATAAGGATCCATGGGTAACAGGGGAACAGCAGGACACACAGTATAATGCCTTACAGATTCTGATGACAGTGAGCAACAGAATAATGGGGTTGGTCTAACTTAATGCAATGAACAAAAAACAAGGACCTCAAATAAAGGTAGTTTAGGAGCTCCTGTCTGCAGGGTAGACAGATCCTATAGGGGATATTTGAGTCCAGTTCTGGATGGCATGATTTACTAGGGGTAGTGTACAGAATTCTATCACTTATTCATGATGCTAGATGACCCTGAAATGATTGAAATTAATATCCCTACAATGGTATCCACACAAATTCCACAGGGTAGGTAGAGAATGAGTCCTCAAATTATTAAGTGGATGCTTAAAACATCTGGCTGGTCTCTGGTGTGACTGACATCACAGAAGAGACAATTGTGGAGGTCTGAGAATCGGGAAAGCAAAACTTCTCTCTATAGCACTTCATCAAAAATACAAAGGGGGCACAGTTTCCCTGTGAAATTAAAGACAGTACTACAGATGGGTGTTGTACTGCACACCTTCTATCCCAGCACCCAGGAGGCAGAGGCAAGTAGATCTCAGGAAGTTCAAGGCTAGACTGGTCCACATATTGAGTTTCAGAAGAGCCAAAGTTGTATAGCAACACCTTGACTTAAACAAAACAAAACAAAACAAAAAACAAATCAACACAACAGCAAACCCCCAACTAGCAAAACTAAAACGAAACCAAAACCAAAATACCCAAACTAAAATGTAAACCAACAAACCAACCAACCAACAAAAATAAACACACACACACACACACACACACACACACACACACACACAAAAAAAAAAAAAAACAGTACTCCAAGAAAAATGACCTTTGGTGGCATAAGCCTTTCAAGAAGACAGTCAATAAATATTACGTCACCAGGTGGCCTTAACCCAAAGCTTGATGGTCTCATAAGGAAATAAAATATGGACAGACAAGGCAGAAAAGTGGTCACCCACAACCCAGAAAGAAGACTGAAATACGTTGTTCTTCCCTTATGGTCTCTCAGAACCAACTCTGCTAACACAGGATGGAGTTGTGCCTTCCACCCTGTGGGAGAATAATTTCTCTGGTTTTAGACACCCAGTCAGAAATGCTTCAGTACAGCCGTCCTAGCAAACTTAGGCAGAGGTGAAGTGAGGGCTGAGGGTGATGACTGTCCCCAGCCCTAGCATTCAGCCACAGGCACAGGGCCTTGGTTGTTAGTTCTCCCAACACAGGAGCTTCTCTATGAGACGCTTAGCATTTGGAGACACCTTCCAAAATCCCTGGTTCTCCTCTCCAGGATACCACTACCTCTCTGATCTTTGGCTATCTAGGTATATCCCCTATTAGTGGGCACATTTCCTCTGCCCATTTAACTGAATTCTGGTCCCTGTGTTATTTGTTATTTAATTCACTGTTTAGTTGTGCCATAGAGACACTTTAAAGTTTTATAGCCTGTGTTTCTTATGACATTTTGACGAAGGATAGCATCGCACACTGGCCTTTAAGAATATTATTAGTGCCTGAGCCGCTCATTACTGAGCAGTCGCAGGTCTGGTTCTCACCCGTGTGGTTGGCCTTTAGGCAGGGATGCTAGACGTGGCTACGTAGTCAGAAGCAGGCCAGCTCTGAAGGACTGCTGCAAAGCAGGCCATGGTTGCTGGGGAGGCTTTGTCTCCTGGCTGCCAGGATAAAAGGCCCCAGCTGTCTGGCAGCAAAAAGCATGCCCAGAAGGAAGCTGCCTGCAGCAAGTGAGATCCTGCTAAGTTAACCAAGCTTGCTGCCCTGTCTCCCTTGCTGAGAATTTTCTAAGCTTCTCCTGCCACAGTGGCCTAGCCAACAGCAGAGGAGCTGAGTGAGGACCTGCAGACAGGTACTGTGCAAACTCAGGACAATGGAACCTCAGCACGGCTTGGCTTTATGCAACTGCCAGCTCGTGTAGTCAATTCCCAAGACTTTTAGAGTTCAGTTTTCAATGATGCATGAAGCCCATACGAAACTTGAAAAATTCTAGCCCCTCATTATCTATTTAGTGCTAGTTCTCTGCTGGGCCCCAGCTGGAAAACTGACATATTTCTCCTTGCTGTTTGTATGTCTCGGAGTCTTCACGTGATATCAAATGCTGTGGATACATATCAGGGATTGGTGTCTATCAATTATTTTTTGTTGTTCTCTCTCCAAATGGATCTTTATCAACAAATTAGTTGACAGGGTGTGCTAGTTATTTGAGAAGGTGGAGAAATGTGTAAAATTTATGTTGAAGATGAACATATCACCCCCCTGGAAGGCCATCTCAGTCTCAGTGAGGAGACTGGGCAGGATCTCACTCACATGGCCAAGAAGCTTCACAGAGGGACTGCCTCGGACCTAAAGCGCTTACTAGAAATTTCTGTTATTGTGTATACTTTTACTGGACTTAACAAGGCAGGTGTGAATGCCACCCTTGCCTTTCAGGCTAGTCTGCGACTGTGTGTGCTCAAGCAACAACAACTGGTTTTCTTCCTTTCTGATTTGAGTAACAGCGAGTGAGTAGCTCAGTTTAAAGCCAAGCCATACAGTTGTTTCCCCAAGTCCACTACAAGTTGAAAATATTTTTAAAACTCCATTTCATCTACCTAACTTACTCAATAGCACAAGTTGGCTATGCAGCAGCTGCAAAGAGTGGGATGGTAACCGTTGTGAGCGTGTAACAGTCCGGGAGCTTCAGGTACCTCCACCTGCCTAGCACGCCTGGACAGGATTGGCTTTGGTCTCTAGTGCTGGCTGTGGTATCTCCCTGGTGATGGATGGTTTAGTTGGATGGATGGTTTAGTTTAGGTGGATGATTTGTCACCTTTCTATTGCTGTGAAGAGATATCATGACCAGGGAACCATAAAAGAAAGCGTAGTTGGTAGCTCATGGTTCTAGAGTCCATGAGTATAATGTTGGAGAGTCTGGTGGTAGGAAGGTAGGCATGGCTCTGGAGCAGTAGCTGAGAGCTCACATCATCTGAGTCATAGGCAAGAGACAGAGAAGGAGCTAACTGGAAATGGTGTGGGGTTTTGAAATCTCAAAGACCACCTCTGAGTGACATGCCTCCTCCATCACAGCCATACTAAATAGTTCCAACAACTAATAATCAAGTATTCAAATATATGAGAGTATGGGGACTATTCTCTTTCAAACCATCATGTTGGATGTGATCTCCTTAGTGATGGCTGTGGCTCCTTAGGAATGGTTGAGGGCTTATACTTCAAGTGTCTGCCTTCCTTGAAGTATGCTGGAATCAGTGAGGAAAAGTGTTCTTTGTGTCTGTGAGCATATATGGGGGTGTGTGTGTGGCTGAGAGAGAATCTACTATGAAAATATAATTAACCACCAATACTAAAGAATGCACTTTAAATAAGACTTTTATCATAGATTTTATGCTAATTACTAACATTTCTTTTAAATTTATATTCAACTTAACTCTTTCATAGGCAAAACAGACTTAGGCTTTCTTTCAGATATATTTTATAATCAAGGTTTCTGAGACTGTAATTATTGTTCTTGTACTCTTAGGTTTCAGAGCAAGTTAGAGTTAAATTCACAATGGTTGTTAATTAATTAATTCACTAGTTCATTAATTAATTAATTAATTAAGTTATTAATTATCATTCATTTTTTGGAAGAGATGGAGCAGACAATGAAGAAATAACAGTGAACAAAAGAAGGCATAGAACGTCTTCTCTCAGAGCTCTCATTAGATGTGGAGGAGAAACATGAGCTCCATTGTCAACCATGCAGTCTCAAAGTATCCGGAGTGGCCCTGGCACTGGAGTGAAACTCTGTGGTGAGGAGGATGTAGACTCCAAAGAGGAGGAACAACAGGCTTTGCAAATATCGTGCAGTGGGAACTTCTGAGAAGCTGTGGAGAAGGCCTAGAGGGATGCTTACAGACTGGAGCTGGAAGATCAGAATATTCACTCTAAGACAATAACTGTATTTGCATTTTTAAGAATAGATTGTATTGGGGGAGAGAAAGAGGAGTGAAGATGGTGGCTTACTTAGATGCTTTAAGTGGAAAATGTGTGTCTTATTAATACATTTTAAAACTAAGACATGGTATCTTGCTTTCAAGGAACACTTTAAAGTTGTTAGTTAAAACAGAGGATATAGTTATTAATTCTAGAGTTCTAGAGCTTTATGTTTTTTTTGTGCTTCATGAATATTAAAGGTTAAATGAACAGCTTTAATCTACGTGATAAAACTGGTCTCCGTTATTAAACAGAAAATTGTGAGCATAATTTTTAACTTCCTTAAGCCTGTGTTGTATTGTTTCCATTAAGCTATTTTAGTAAACGTCTGTATAAGAAGTGGGTTTCCACTGAGAAGAGAAGAGGTATTAATGTTGTCATCTTCTAGTTAATCCCAATAAAGAGTGAAGGGCTAATGTCAGTAAGGTACAATTCTGGAAGACAGGGACCAGTATTCCTTTTTATAACCTTTAAAGCACTCCAGTGCCCAGAAATATTGTTAATAGAGAAGGAAGTTTAGTTAATTCACACTGGTTTCTTTTTTGAAAATTACGTTCAATAATGTGTTACAAAGAAGTGTCGAGTCAATGAATTTTAGATAACTTAGCATAGAGATATTAGAGACCATTGTAAAGAGAACTCAGTTTTTTTTTTTTCTCACGCACACCACGAGACAACAGAGTTTCATTCTGTAGTAAATAAAAAGAAAGTGTATTACTTGGAGTAAAATGGAGGGAACTGGAGATCATAATGTTAAATGAAACAAGCCAGACTCTTAAAGCTCCACATTTCCACCCATTTCACACAGGCAAGAATGACTGATTTTCTCCCATGTGTGGAAGGGGTCAAGATAGAAGAGGGAAGTAATGTGGCTTCACTTTCCTTTCCTTATCTGAACTAACTCTTTTAAAGGTAAATTCTTTTTGATACATGTTTACCAAGCACACATATCCCCCATATTCACAGACTGGGCGTTTTTGAGATTTAACCAATCAAACTCAAGCAATACTGAGTTTCTCTATGTTGCCCTGGAACTTGCTCTGTAGACCAGGCTGGCCTAGGACTTAGAGATCCACCTGCTTCTACCTCCCAAGTGCTGGGATTAAAGGTGTCACCACCCCTGCCCGAGTCACACGCTTCTTCATGTATCTGTTTATTTACATATTTTTTTCTTGTCACTGTCTCTTAAACAACACAGTACAACTGTGCATACATGAGTTAGACAGCAGCAACAGAAACCCAGGAATAGTTTAAATTTGTGTGTGAGAAAGGTACAAATAGTACATCATTTTACATGTGGCATGGACAGATATAAAATTTTGCATGGACCTATGGGGTTTGCTCTTTACTAAGGAGCAACTTTGCTATTATTAGGAGAAATTATATTCAATGTATCTTGTTAACAACTTGGCTTGAAAAGCCTACTTTCATCAATTTCGCTAGCAATATTGGTTCAGAGTAAAAATCAAGACAGATAATGGCTTTGTGATTATGGGTGTCTGGAGGGACATTTGGTTTTCCAAAGGCCATGATCCCAATTCCTGTCTAAACACATGCACTGTTTTATTCCGCTTACCAATCTACTTAGCCTGTGCTAGTTTTACATATTCTGTAAATTCTATTAGCAAATGTCTTCCAGTTTCAATACCCATATTTAGCTTATCATTTGTTTATGTTTCTCCCTTTTCTTTCCAAATCCTTTGTTCCATTCTTTTATAGGCCAGGCTGATCATTCCTTTGATACCTTCCTTCTCACTCGGGCTGTGGTCTCTTCCTTCCTGCTTCTCAGAGTTTCCCAGGGGCAGTACAATTCCTCCTACTCCACAGAATTGTGGTAAAAGGGCCACAGCCATTTGTTGTAGGGAAAAAGAATCAGGATGTAAGAAGAAACTGTAACAAATATCTGGTTTTCAGTTGGGAATGTTAATTCATTTTTGAGATGCTTCAGAAATAACCCCACATTCTGATTTTTATAAATAATTAATCCAAGTTCTTGGCCCACTCAACTCTCCCTCATTACCACGGTCACATCCATGGCCCACTGGGCCTTCAAAGGAAGAGGGCCTATTTACCTCAGCTAAGGGCAGTGGGAAGAACCCTGAAACCCAGAACAGGAGGCAGAAGAGGGAAGGGAAGCTAAAGAAAATGCCAGAAAACAAAAAAGAGTGAAGAAAGAAACCAAATTCAAGGGACGTAGCCAACAGGCCCCAGGTGGCCTTATTATATGAATAGACTGCAGATAACTACATCTTTGTACCGCAGCGCTTCATAAATTTTGTCATCTAGTTATGCTTGTCAGAAAAGCACACTGACCTCACTTCCTCCATTAACAAGCTTGCCCTATTTTGAGGGGAGATTCTCTATGAACACAGGGCCCAGAAGCATAAACAGCTTGTCAGCCTTGTAACTCTTGGAGGAATGCACTTCATGCCAAGCAGAAGGAGAACAACACCTTCGAAGACAGCTGACCAATGAAGGCTAAGGCTGAGAGGCCCTGGCACGGTAGCAAGTGAGCAGAGGCAGTCACAACTCCTAGGCTTGTGAAGTGGTTCAAAGCCGAGTGAAACTGCTCACTAAGAAAGGTGGCAGAAGATGCTTGATTTGCACACACAGTGGTCAGGGTTCTTCTTATTTTCCTGAATGCTTCTTTCCATAGGAAGACAGAAGCCACCAGATCATATGACTAAGTTTGCAAATGTTATACAAATCCAGTTAATTTGTGTATAGCCCACCTTGAGGTATGTGTATATGTATGTGTGTGTGTTTGTTTATTTATTTATTTGTTTATTTATTTATTTATGAAGACTACCACAAAGCTCCATACATCCTAATACGCAAACCTGATTCTCTTGGTTTAGCCTAGATGAAGAAAATAGCTTTACGCTCCCAGTGTCCTGCTATGGATTGAGTGGTCAGAAATTGCCTCCCATTTCTGACACTGAGCTTTTGTTGTGGTCTCCAGTATAGCCATGAAAGAGAATCTTGACTCTATAAAGCCAAAAAAAAACTCCCCACGGTCAACTTATGCACAAGGCGAGCACCATAAAGCTGTACTTGCTGACTGGCTTCTGTTTTAGTGTCTCAAGACAAACTGCGTGAAACTACATAGAGAAACAAAGCACCCGGAATGCCAAGGAGGCCTTATCTCTTATTCCTAAGGTGTTTCCTCTTGCTCCCCAGCCAGCTGCTTTCCACTCCTGTAGATTTACACTTTCTCAGTGGACACAAAGGTGAGCTAAGCACAGGCTCTTTAGTGCATCCCTTGAACAGATAATGAAAACGGCTCATGGCCCGCACGCCCTTTCTTGTAATGACGGCTTGGAAGCCTTTCTGCAGTGTACGCTGTCATCAGAGCTCGTGAACAGGCAATGGATTCATCAAAATTCATTGGATGCATTTTGGGGTCTGTGGAGGTGGGAGGCAGGTGGGAAGGTGGGTTCAGCGCTCACCTTCGCTTTTCTGGGTTTCACTGAGCCCAGCCCTGGTACAAGGTGTATGGAGGGTCATCAGTTATTTCCAGTTGCTATTTTGGTCGGCCACATAAAAAATATCCCTGACAATCCTGAATTGCATGTATAAACCATTTTATGGCGGTTGGTCCTCTTGCTGTTCTATCCTCTCTCAGCTTTTTTTCCCCTTCTGAGTACCCCATATTTCCTCCCCTCTGCTATATCCAACATAAACATTTATCTTCTTGGACCATGTATTCAAAAAAAAAAGGTAAAGGGAATAGTAAAAATACAGAGTCAAATGTGAGTGGCAGCCCCATAATTCTTTATGAAGTAGCAGGTAAGATTGATTGTCAAGGGTCAAAAGGCTAGGTCAAACTCCACTCATTCGTCAGCTGAATGTCATTTTTGTTTTCCCTGTCACCAGATAGCTTTAAAAAAATTGCAACTCCTTCCTCATTATCTGGGACTTGGCTCCTTTTCTGCCATCCGATATTAATGAAACCGTGCTTCAAGCCTGGCCCTCATCTTCTGAGGTTCTTCTTCTTCATGGACTGCCTTTCTTTCCTGAGTACCACAGAGAAAGTGCCATTTCAAAGGCCATTTTCTCCTGCAGCCACACTGGAAAATTGCCACTACCGTGAGGATGATTTGAAAACGCACGAGAGGTATAAATGTTTTGGATGAGCAAAAATGCAATTAAGTCACAGCAGGTTTGAAGCTCACTTGCCAGTGTAATTGGATAGTGGCAAGATCTTTGCATCTCATAAAGGAAAAACAGAACGAGGTATATAATAATATCTGGAAGCCATTGAAAATAGTGTGTCATAAAGAAAAAAACAATCCACTCTGTAATTACACAGTGGATCACAACCACATAAAGTAAAACCTAAAACTAAGTATTGGTCTTGTTGGGTATCAACATGACACTCATGGTGGGTCAAATAAACACTATCAAATAATTTCACCTCTAAAAGCATCATTTAATTAGTTCCTATTTCATTATATTAACCTTGATTTTGTTTTTAATTTATCGGTCTTTTGTTTGTTTGAGATAGGGTCTTTCTCTGTAGCCCTGGTTGTCCTAGATTTCACTACGTAGACCAGTTTGTCTTTGAACTCACAGAGATCTGATGGCTTCTGCCTCCTGAATACTGGAATTAAAGTCAAGGACTACTAGGCCTGGCTTATTTTACAGCCAAAGAGAGTGATAATTACCTATGTGCTAATTAGTTTCTGACTTTTTTGATCATAGATCTGCCAGGTGCTCTAAGTTATAAGTGAACAGAGGCAATACAAAATATAGGTTTATATCTATAGCTAGAGAGCACCAAAATTTTAAACAAGAGTGATCAGTTTCTTATTTTATAGCTCTGTGCCATTTTCTTCTCTATCCTATTTCTCTAAATACTGTTAGAACAGAGAAATGAACACAAAGCAGATTCCTAGGTCTGTATCATTGGTGACCTTATTCGGATGAATCATGTAATCCTTCGATGTATTTGGGGTTTCACTAGACCATCTCTTCTTCTTAGTTGGCAACTATATGATGTGCTGAAGTCTGTAAGTGCCAGTGAACACAAATTACAGTCATTAAAGGAGAGTATGTCTGAGATTGCAGAAAGTTCAAGTGGCACTGATTTGTAAAATCAACTTATAAATTTCTTCTATGGAAGAAATAATCATGATATAAGAAGCAACATCCTTTCATAAAGTTAGAGGCTTATTTCAACTTACTAAGAATTGATAATTATGTTTGAGTGTAACATGACTTGATTTTGTAAAACAGTTTGTCTTAAAAAAAAATACCACAATTCAGCCCAGGATAGTGGTGCATGTCTTTAATCCCAGCAGTGGGAGGCAGAGGCAGGTGGATCTCTGTGACTGAGGCCAGCATCCTCAACATAGCAAGTTCCAGGGCTACACAGAGAAATACTGTCAAAACAAAACAAAACAAAACAAAACAAAACAAAACAAAACAAAACAAAACAAAACACCATGAATTCGAACATTCACTAGGTTTACCTTGAGGCCTTTGAGTAAAGTAGACATGGTATAACCATACTGAGACTGTGGAATACAATGGTCAGAAGCTCAGAGGACAATTTCCCACAGAGACTGGCTTTGTGTGCAAACTTACCCCAGAAGCCTGAAGCTTTTAACTTTGTCTGGGAGCTACTCTTACATTTTCTAAGCCATCTCCCAAGATGTTCCCTGAGTCTTGGAAAGGCTGATGTCAATATTCCATCCACAGTGAGGCATTCACGGTTAGTAAAGTAGTCTTAGTGTAATTCTTCAAAAAGTTCAACACAGCTTTTCTTTGCCTTACACGGGTTTTCAGCACTTCAAATCCCCTTCATGTCCATTGGGTCAATCTCTTTGTCTATAGATGCCCCTCTCCTCACTGGAGAGCTACCTATATTGCTCTTCACAATGCTTGTCCCAGGATGACCCTTCCACCCTCAGAATACAACTTCTTTTACCTGGAGTAGCTCCCAGACAAAGAGAGCTGTGAAATGCTGACTTCCAGAAATGGCATGGCTTCTGCACACATCAATGCATACAGCAGTGGTTCCCAGCACAAGATCAAGTCAGTCAAAATTCCAGCATGGATGGGGAAGGAGGCTGAAGGCCCTACCCCTGGTGGAGGAGTTATTGACACTTGATAGCTGTTGACAGGGAGACTTATTCTTCTTTTGGGACATGGATGCTGGTCATGTCTTGGAGGTTGGCCACATACTCCAAGCATATATGGGTGGTATGAGTAGACTCAAGATTATTAACAACTACAAGAAAGAAGGACATGAAATTGGGAGAGATGGTGGGGGCACTAGGGAGAGTGGGATGGAGATAATGATAGATGGATGTGATCAAAATTTCATTATATAAATGTATAAAGCTTTCAAACAATAGATACAAAATTATAAAATATTTTAAAAGATATACTTTTCAAGTTGTATTTTTTTTCTGACTTGTAATTCTGTTTTATTTCCTAATTTCTAATAAGAAGCAATGGCTTTACATACTGTTGCTCTGAGTTTTATGCCTAGTCTTTATAAGCATCACGGGGACATCCTGGGGATGGGGCCTGAGCTCAAGTTCATACCTGCACCACTGCTCGCACTGCTGTTAGCAAATGGTAAAGGAAGTGTCCAGATAGATGACTAACAAGCCTCGTGGGGGACTGTTTCAACCATCGGTAACAGTGGAAGGAACCATCTATCACTCTAGATAACCTGGACTCCATTCTGCAAGGCAAAGCTTATTTGTTCCAGTGGACCCTGGAAACCAGATTTGAAGTGTAAATTCAGATCCCCAGCAAGAGCTGCTAAATACTGACTGTATACATTCTTATTTAAAAAGATGTCTTAAGATGCCAGTATGGAAAGTAAGACTAGAAGAGCTGCTATACCCTTGATGCAGGCTCTGTTCTGGCTGAAAATCATCTGCTCACTACCTTGGCACCGAGTCAACTTGTCAGTTTATAATCAGAGGAAATGTTTCTCTTGTGGCATGTGTACTGGCATTAATCCAAGTTTTCCAGATTTTTTATAGATGTATAATCATGTTTTGTCGTGTTTTGTTTTATTTACAAGTAGAACTTATTTTCTGAAAATTACTAACTGCAGTCTTTCACAGACATATTAATCATCGACTCATCTCCTGGCAGTTGGCAACTTTTGAGCCGGAAGCCCTCCTGTCTCCAGCCTCCAAACCTTCCATTCTAGTGTGGCTGACAATCATTTAAGAACATCAAAATGGTCACTACAGCCTACAGACCCCTCCTTCCACAGTGGCTGCTCCCCTCAGCCAGTTCTCTGATAAATATCACCGGAAGTTCTGCTTTGCCACAGATCTTACTATACCTGAAATCCAAACATTGGCCACAGATGTACATGTGCTCCCCGCTCCCATGGGAAACAGCAATGCTGCTGGCTTCAAATAAATGATGATTATTCAAGGATAGCTTGTCGATTTGCTCACCACAGTCATTGCAGGAAGTGTAGGGTATAGAATTTATAAGCTCTGCCTCAATTATGGGATTATGTAGCACGGAACCATGTGGCTATATATCTGCTACAGTGTGTGTATATGGTTTGAGCATGTCCTTTAAGAGTTCACATGCTGGTCTTGGTCACCACACTAGCTTCCCAACTGCTGGGATTATGGGCATGTGCTGATATGTATCATGGTTGTTAAGTCAGTAAATAGTAAAGAAGGTGCAAACCAATGTTTGCCTGCAACTTGTGAGTCACTACGCTCCATGTTTATCATCATCATCATCATCATCATCATCATTTTATTATTATTACAGTGAGGATGTAAAAGTTCAGAAGGATGAAATGACTTGCCCTATATAATACAGTTAGGGGCAGAGCTGAGCTTTGAACTCCTCTATCTGAATACAAAGTTGAGAGTTATAACATTACATCTTATTGCCTCTGAGTATAAAGAGTCTAGTGAATTGTAAACACTCTTTCTCACCATTTAAATCACCTATTGCAGCTGAAAGATTAAATAATTAAAACAATTAAAAGGAAGAGATAATTTGAAGCTAATCTAGATCTTTAATCGCTGTTTAAAATGTGTCCCATATTTCTGTTATTTAGGCAAACTGTGGAGGCTTCTCTGAGTAAGCCCTCTTCCTTCTACTCTTTTCAGGGCATTGACTCCAGGTTTTCTAACTGGCCATCTCCTTGATAAAAGGTTTATGCAGGTTCAGCTAAAGCCCACTGGGGAAGAGAGCTCTAATGATCCCCTGCTATATACTGATCCCTGAACTCTTCATGTCTCAGATCTTGTGCCCACAGTTCACCTGGAGATTTTGAGTAAAAGAAGGTTCCAAACAAGTAGATCTAAGCTTTGAGATTCTCCATCTCCAATCTGCTCCAAGATGATCCTGGAGCTGCAGGGCTCCTGTTAGGACAATAGGCAGATAAAATTCAGAAGCTCAAATGACTCTCTCTCTCTCTCTCTCTCTCTCTCTCTCTCTCTCACACACACACACACACACACACACACACACACACACATGAAGATGTGTGCATGTGAGTGTATGTTCTGGAATCTGAGTGTGAAGGCAAAGACATAGGGAAAGAACCCAAGAGACAAAAACAATCCACAGCAGTAACACTTACATAGTGCTTTAAATATATTATATTTGATTCCAAAATGACAGTGATATTGGTAAACCATGACTTTCCCTGACTTATGGATGCAGAATATAAGCCACGGGGAAGGGACACAGTCAGTGGAAACTACAAATATGACACTCAGCTATAGAGGAAAAGCATTGAGACAGTCCTGGGAAAGGAGCTAGGAGGCTGCTGAATCCTCAAAACACTACAGGCTCAGCCTCCAGGCAAACTAGGTGATTTAGCCTTTATTTGGAACTTATCTTCATCATTATTATTATTATTATTATTATCATCATTATTATTTATTTTTAGCTCTTTGAAGATCCAATCAACAAGGAAAAGTGGATTTATTCTGTGTTTATCTCTATAAGCATTGTCTTTTGGATGGAATACTAATCTTGAGAAACACTTTTTAGCAAAACAGTGATGAGGTGAGCCTACGAGTACATTAGTTCATCCCACTTGGAGAGTCAAAGAATCCAATAGACTCCTAAAGGCTTAGCACTGAGATGGCCAATGCCCTTATGTTTAAGGTAAGAATTCCATTCTACTTGATAATCAAATCCCAGTTTCCCTTTAAAAGTTGCCTCTCAACATTCATAAAACTAGCACTCTGAGGGCATGTGTTTTCGGAAAATGCTGATATCAGCAGATGAATTATAATCACTGAGTAAAAGTTTTAGAGAAGCAGGTTTCAAAGCATTCTAATTCTGAGACCTGTTCAAAATGATAACCTCCCCATCACCAGGACTGTTCAAGGATAAGCCAAAATGAGCATATCTATCTAGAAGCCTGTGTCATTTTACAGGATATGTAGCTGGTATATAAGAACACTTGCATTTTGCATGGCCCTGTTATTTCCCCCTTTAACTTAACAGTATATTAATGTATGCCACTGAACCAAAACAGTGACATTAATAAGTGGTGTTCCATAACTACAGTTGTTCTCACAAGACCTGCCTAGGATCAAGCCAGTCGACATTATAGCAACCCCTTACTGATGAGCTATTGACAACTAATGGCTTCTCAGGGAGGGAAAGACATCTTTATGGGTATAGTCTCTGGTAGGTCATACACACTCTGAATGGTATATATGAGCAGCATAAATTATACTCAGTGATTTATGGAAAACAGAACACAAAATTGGGGACATATGCGAAGATCTGAGAGGTGTTTCAGGGAAGAGTGGGAGTGTGTTCAAAGCATATGGCATGAAATTGTCAGAGAATTACTGAAGATGTTTGTTTCTTAAAAGATTTATTTATTTATTTATTTATTTATTTATTTATTTATTTATTTATTATGTGTAAGGACACTGTAGCTGTCTTCAGACATCCCAGAAGAGGGCATCAGATCTCATTATGGATGGTTGTGAGCTACCATGTGGATTGCTAGGATTTGAACTCAGGACCTTTGGAAAAGCAGTCAGTGCTCTTAACTGCTGAGCATTTAAGCATCTCTCCAGGCCCAATGAAAAAAATTTTAAAGAAATTATATTATTTAAAATACTGTCAGTGATTATTGTAAAGTCACTGTTGAACCAGGATGAGACCTTTTTTCTTTATAAACCATGTGTGCCACATGGTTTGTATATTTATATGTGCTACCCTGATACAGAAACACTTTTGTGACCTTTGGCCTGGGCATGATGCTTCTAGAGTATTCAGAGACTAGCTGTGGATTCTACACTCCTCAATTTCAGTTTTCTCCCCCACATCTCCTCACACGCAACTCTCTCAATAACTCTCTGAGGTTTACAACCCTTCTCCAAGAAAAAAGTCAAACTGTCAACAGGAGAGATGATGACTTCAAGTATAAGTGCTGGTGGGAAGGGAAGTTACTGGTGGCTCTTCCCTCACTCATTCTATAGAATGAATGTCAGCATGAGAACAGAGACTAAAACTTCCTCCTTTCTGGTCTCAGTCATAAGAAAATTTGTGTTCCGGAAAGTGGTTTCATGTCTGACTATGTGGAGAAAGGCCTGGGGAAGGGAAGGATGCTGAGAAGACAACATGAAAGAATAAACACAGAGATACTGGAGTGTAATACAGAACTTCAACATCACATATAGTGGGCAAGGCCACTCCTATCACAGTATTTCACGTAATTTCAGGTTTTTTCCCCCTTTATGGCTGTTTTTATTTCTTTCAGTGTTCATCTCACCATTACAAACAAACAAAAACCAAGGTCCTAGCTCCTTCCCAGGAGGCATTCTACTCTTGAAACATGCTATAAGATCCAAATGTGGAGACACTCAGTAGCCTTTGGATTCTACACAGATAGCAGTTCTCAAAATAAATTGGCAGCACTGCCTGTATTCCTAAGTGGGAATACCTGTTCATTGCTACTGGTTATATAAACAAACCACACATCTGAAGGCCCATGTGATTAGTGGATCAATTCATAGTAAAACCATCACTACACAATGGCCCAGTTAGAATAGCTATATCTAGTGGCTATGGCTCCTTCATTTCTGAGAGCTGTGTTGAAAAATGTTCTCTCCCTTTGTTAATTATACATCATGCATGTGATTAAAAGTGGGTGGGGTGGGTAGGGGAGCAGGGTGGGGGATGGGGGAGGGTTTAGGGGATTTTTGGGAGAACATGTGAAATGTAAATGAAGAAAATATCTAATAAAAAATTGAAAAAAAATTGAAAAAAAAAAGTTCCCAATAGGAAGTATCTATAGTAATGAGGCAGAAGGTAGCACTATTAATCCTTACAGGAAAAGAAAAAAATCCAACAAACACTAACAACACGCATGCACACACACACACACACACACACACACAATGTTGATTTGGATCTGAATATCTAGGTGTGACAGACAAGCTTGTTCTCTCTCTCTCTCTCTCTCTCTCTCTCTCTCTCTCTCTCTCTCTCCTCTTTTCTTTTGTCTTCTCTCTTCTTGCCAGATAAGCCACCATTAGCAGCCTCCATTTCTTCTTTCTCAGAGAGATGGTTGTTACCCATCAGTGAGGAATGAGTACAATGAGCTGTGGAGCTTCGTGCCTGGCCGAAAATGGCAGAGAGGTGAAGCTTAAAGACTTCTAGTGGATACAAGAAGCCAAGTCTCTGTGACCCAACGACTATCTAACCCCAGTTCCTGCTGGTGCTGGGGTCACATATTCAGAATAGGGGGAGACAGTTTCTAAAACTGCTAAAATCATATCCTTATCATCTTGTTTGAATTTGACTTAGGAAAAATAAAAGCCATTCCTTATTCCTTAGATGGCAGGGAGAAACCCAAACCTGTTATGATATTAATGTCAAATATATTAAAACCCAAACTAGGAGGTATTTGAAAGCCAGAACTCAGGAAAAAAAGCGATGTGTGTTTCTCCAAAGGATATGGTATCTCACTCCCATTCTTAAGGCGATACCACAATGTTTAAAGAACAAAGATCAAATTAAATGTTCAGCACTACTTCAAGCTGTCACCAAGTATGAGAGTATATTTATGAACAATTCATAATTTGAACCGTTTTCCAGACAGCTGGTCATATGTACGTTAAGGCAATCATAATAACCTGTCAGGAGAAATTTTCTACAGTATATTCATTGGAAAAAACACAAGCGAGTCTGGCAGGCTTTGCAAACCCCACCAGATTCCTTTATCTTTTGTACAGCTGCTACTGTGCCTGTAAAACCCACAGAAAGCCTGGAGATCACAGGAGTTTATTGTGTCCCTTCCTTGTAAATTTACTTCCTACTGTGAAGACTTTGGGCTACAACTCTGTATTTATATCTATGGTTACACTGGCCCAGCCTAGGATGTGTTCAATGAAATCAACCAGATCTGAAGCACATGTACCAAAGCATCTCATGTGCACTGTGGGAATATTTATCTCACTGTGAAGTCTGCCTAGCAAAGCAATCTCTTGCTTTTTGAAATTGTAGACTCTTGATAATCTAGTGAAGGCTTGGGTGGTGGTGGAGGGTAGAGACTCAGGGTAGAAAGCAGTTAGATAGTATTTTCAGCACTATTTTTACATTTACTAGATGAGTGCATAGGCAAATGACTTCTATAGTCCCAACTTTTGTGCCTTCTTTTGAAATAATAGTGCACATGTCACATTTGAAGAGTGCTTTTATACTGAGTTTTTTTTTATTAGATATTTTCTTTATTTACATTTCAAATACTATCCCGAAAGTTCCTTATACCCTCCCCCCACCCTGATCCCCCACCCGCCCACTCCCACTTCCTGGCCCTGGCATTCCCCTGTACTGGAGCATATAGAGTTTGTAAGACCAAGGGGCCTCTCTTCCCAGTGATGGCCAGCTAGACCATCTTCTGCTACATATGCATCTAGAGACACGAGCTCTGAGGGTACTGGCTAGTTCATATTGTTGTTCCACCTAAAGAGTTGTAGACCCCCTTCAACTCCTTGGGTAATTTCTCTAGCTCCTCCATTGGGGGCTCTGTGTTCCATCCTATAGATGAATGTGAGCATCCCCATCTGTGTTTGCCAGGCACTGGCGTAGGCTCACTCGAGATAGTTATATCGGAGTCCTTTCAGCAAAATCTTGCTGGCATATGCAGTAGTTATACTGAGTTTTTAAGAGTTAGAAAGGGGCATGAATTTCATGAGTTTGGGCTGAGCTATGCAGATACAATATTGCTTTTCCATGTTCAGTTGACAAAATCTGTCAGTCTTGGGAATGAGTTACAGCCATGATTTGCTCAATACCTCAAAAAAAGGAAATAACACAGTGTCTATTAATACATAGCTGGATAAGAGTATGTAGTGTATTAAATAAGGACATGTGTCTGATAATATAACATGGATAGAACTTGAAAACACTAGGCTAATAAAGGAATCCAGTTACTTAAGGACTCTTGCTGCATAATTCCACTTATATCAATTGCCCAGAGTAGTCAATCACAGAGTCAAAGAGTAGAATGGTGGTTGCCAGATGCTGAGTACAGAAAGAGTACAGAATTCTTGCTTAATGAATTGAGTTCAGACTGTGATGATGGAAAAGTTCTGCAGAGAGTAGAAATGATGGTTCCTTACTAATGCAAATGAACTTAACTCCTGAAATGTGTACTTAAATGTGGCTACAATGGTAGCAATTATGCATATGTTACCATGATAAAGAAAGCTCTATAAATAAAAGGTCATGCTTTTTAAGAAGATTTGCATTCATATGACTTGCTTTCTCTGTTTATTTCTCCATATTTTCTGTTAGCGAATAAACTAATTCTTAAAAGATGCATTTATCTTGCAAAGTGTCCTTTAGTTCCCTCTGAGGATGTGCCAAGAGATTCTAGCAAGATCATCAATGTTTGAAAATTCATTATTGCCCTCCAACTTGTAAGAATCTCCATGCTGTTGGATCTTGAAGAAATGATGTTGGATGACCAGTGTGTACTCAGACACGGTTACTCAGCCCTTCCTTGTGGCTTCAGTTGAAAGAATCTGGTGAAGTTCTAAAGCATTCCTATGTTAACTTGTTCTCTTTTGATTGCATTATTATATCTACTGTCTTAGTGGTGCTCGTTTTCTTTCTCCATGATTCTAGCCAATCATCTATGGTGAACATTCAGTGTAAGAACCACACATCCCAATCCACAGCTTCCTTAAATATAACACATACAAAGGTTCAGAAATAGTCATGATTACATGCATTACCAACACACAGCTGTAGGTGCTTCATTAGCAAATTTCATACTAGCTGAAAGGGAAAGATGTTCTACGTGAATCCTTGTGCGTGGGTGTGTCTTCCATCTAGTGAGCCTGTCTGTCCAGATCACTTTCACTTTATCAGGGCTCTACCATACACTGGATAACATCCCTGAATTTTACCTTAATTACCTAGGTAAAGATACACTTTTAAAAGTAAGGATTTATTTTGATTGTTTCTGATTCTGGGGTTCCTCTGAATCCCAGATGTAAACACTCATGGAAGAGGTTGCAAAAGGAAATTGCCCCATTGGGTTAACACACACACACTGATGGTTGGAGCCTCGGTTTACCTGCGGATTGAGTAGACAAACTATTGGTGCACACTGTGGGACTGTGCTTAGCGTATAGCAAAACTTTACAGTTTTTTATTTGTTGTAGATTGAGTTAAATTCTCTCAAGAAGATGTATTGAAGCATTGACTTCAAAATATGAGGGCTCTGATACAAAGCATACTAGTGCCTTGATAAAGGGAATGTTTGGACACACTGAGGAAAGATGGCTACATGAACATGGAGGCTTAGAATGACATATCTACAAGTTAAGGAATGCTGAAGATTGCTGAAAAGGTATTTTTAAAAAGGAATAATAATAATAATAATAGTAATAATAATAATAATCCCCCCTTTTGGGGGCATTATGGTCCTGTGTATATCTTCATTTTTATGCCAAGCCTCCATGGGACAATGAATTCAGATGTTTTAGGCCACCCAGTTCCCAGATTGTAATACTTATTGTCTGGAAACCCCAAGGAATAAAAATATTATTCAGTGTTATTTTAGTAGTCATTTGAAGTGGGGGGACATGCTAATATTTTTCTTGTTTTATGGTATAGAAAGTAAGACTGAAGCAGTGACTGAAAGCAAAGAGCACATAACTGTCATGCAACCTTTAGGCTCAAGTCCCTTAAAATGTTTGGGAATGTTGTTTGCTGTTATCTGCTTTAGTCTTAGAATGTGTGTAGATGCTTGCTATATGAAGAAAGAGGAGTAGTGTAGGGTGACATAAAGGCATAGGGCTCTGCAGGTGAGAAACTGGGTGACTGGAGAAGGGGGACATAGCAGGGATAGGAATACAGGGTTGTCAGAACAGTGATTGGAGTTAACCCTGGGTATGCATGCATGGCAGGCAGTTTTGAGAGACTCTTACCAATGGGGGCAACTGGGAGGCTGAGCATCTTTAATCCTCATAATGCCACACATGTGGTTCTATTACTTAGGATGCAGAGGCGAAAGATCTTGAGTTTGAGGGCAGTCTGGACTATGTAACGGGGTCCTGTCTTAACAAATAAAAGCAAAAAAGACTAAGAGTTGCATAAAGAAGCAAGAGGTGCCTATTTCAGAAGTGGAGTCTCGAGAATGTGGTCATTTCTAGGTTGAAAGTAGCTGAGATGAAAGTGGATGAGAGAGGAGGAGTCTTAGCTCTCTAGTCCAAAAACCTGTGGGTAGTGATGTCTTGAATGGAAAGGAAATATGCATGATGAAACACACACAAAAATCTTCTGAACAGGGATGTATGTGTGTATATATATATATATGCATATTATATATATTATATATATATAATATATATATATATATATATATATATATATAATATATATATATTATATATATATATATATATATATATATATATATATATATATATATAGCTATAGGCATATATATATATAGCTATAGGCATATTTTAACACTGGGCACATCCTCAATAGTAGCATGAAAAAAGAGTAAAGGCGTAGAACCACTAGATAAATGGGTAAGACAAGAACAACCACTAGTGGTGAAGAAAAGCCCTTTGATGGTTTGGATGTTTTGCCCATTTTGAAATTTTAATCCCTGACTCACCAGTCTTGCACAATGGGGTATAATGGCAGGTATTTGGGTCATGAGGGGCTGCTGCTATGAATGGATTAAAGCTGGTTTTAGAGCCCCCAAGACTGGGAACTCAATCCCCCCCTTTTCTCTCTCCCTCCCCTCAACTTTCACTTCCCACATTCTGCCATAGATGATGCGGTAAGAAGGCTCAGCAGAGTCTGACTATTTTGCTGTTAGGCTTCCTCATGTTCTCATAAACTATCAGGAAGATATTTGTTTGTCACACTAAACAGACAAAGACAGGGTGTAGGTAGGAGAATAATGCAATGGCTAGGACAAGCGTACCTGGAGACATGCATGTTCACAGACTCGTGTATATTCATGGCCTGACTGCAGTCTATGAGAACACATCGAGCACCCTCCACTCCCTGTACCCTCCTGTGTACAGCATCAGAGTGTGGGTTCTCTGTGAAGTCAGTAGTGGAGAAAGAGCATACTCTAACCTGGACCAGGTAGCTTGTCTCATCAATGTGGAGGTAAGCAAAACCAGGTAAGGAAATTTCCTTCCCCCAGACCATGTACTAAGTAACTACTGTTAGGACATTGCCCTGTGCCTCCAAGACCTGTATCTTCCAGAACAGCTTATTTATAGTCCTACTCTAGTATGACTGGTCATACTCTAGTGGTGACATGTCCTTTGGTTCTTAGCTAGCTCAAATTAAATGCAGGTAGAAAGAAATCCAGTGGAGAGAAGTTTGAAATTGAAATGATGAGGTGACTAAATCCTTGAATATATCTATTTAAGTCATATTTGTTAGTGGTAAATATGCAAAGATGTCATTCTTTTTACCCCTTATAGTTTATGTTCCAATAATATTTCAAGTATACAAACTTTTACTTTTTATTGCTTTAGCACTATAATTTTATTGCCACTGAAGACCTCTTGATTCTATAACAAAATCATTGAGAAAGTAGTTAACAATTTGCTTAGAACTATTTGCTATTTACTTCTCTTATGACATTCTTTCTTTCTTTTTTTTTTTAAATCAGTTTTTCATAGATACCGTAAGGTCTCAGAATCTAATGTAGGTTTCCATTCTCTAGTTAGTTGTCTAGTCTCCAAATTCTGGACTAATTTCTTAATTCTTTCATGTTGTGTATGACCTTAAAGTTCAGGGAAACACTAGCCATGAATCTTGTGGATTATCCCATATCTAAGTTTGCTTCATGTTTTTGTCTTGATTCAGTAATGTTAAGGGAAGGGAAACTGTAGAGAATAAAACACTCTCATCACACCATAGCAGGAACTATGAGCTCACTGCCCACGGTACTAATCTCCCTGGCTTGATTGCTGTTTGGCATTTGCTTTCCCCATACTCTGTCCTTTGGGAACGAGCCACTAACTGTGACCTATTCCAGAGAGCGATGGAAAAGAACTGGAAATCACCTCCTGGGGGGAGGGGCAGTGATTTTGATTTTTTTTTTAAGTTTGTTAGTAGTAATTCTTTTTATTTTTCAACTTTTATTAGATATTTTATTCATTTACATTTCAAGTGTTATCCAGAAAGTTCCCTATACCCTCCCCCCTCCCGGCCCTGCTTCCGTACCCACCCGCTCCCACATCTTGGCCCTGGCATTCCCCTGTACTGGGGCATATAAAGTCTGCATGACCAAGGGTCCTCTCTTCCCACTGATGGCCAACTAGGCCATCCTCTTCTATATATGCAGCTAGAGACATGAGCTCAGGGGGTACTAGTTAGTTCATGGTTATTCTTCCACCTAGAGGGTTGAAGACCCCTTCAGCTCCTTGGGTACTTTCTCTAGCTCAAGGAAGATTTGGAACTCCTTTCTATCCTCTTGTCTGACTGGCTCAAGTTGATTTTGAATTTTTTGAATTTTTTGTTCAATATCCTGCAAAATATCGTATTTCCATACATTCTGTCACTGTTTCCTTATGTTTTCATTTACCAAGATGATTATAATCTGTGTAAGGGTGTATCAGTATCAGGAAATTCAAGATCAGAAACTCTGACTTGTATTTGCAGTTTTACTAGAGCTTTTGTACTTGTTGCTCTACAAATACAAGCCTGGTGTTAAGTCTTCTACTTTTTATAGAAGAAACGCCTTTGTGAGAAGAGAGACACATTATTGCTGAGTAAACACCTTTACTTTAGGATTGTCTTTTCTTCATAAGAATAGTCCTTCTAAAATGAAAGTCATTATAGATGTCATAGTTTAGCACAGAAATCCACTTACTTTGTTGATATGAATTTAACAAATGTTTGAGAAACTTTATCTTGAGACTTCAGTTAAAAAAAAAAATCTATGTACTGTCATATTTAGGATCTCCTTTAGTTGTGTAGCATGTTTTTATTTCCAGAGAGTTCTAAACTCAGTGGAAAGTACCTCTTTATTTCCAAAGTAGAGCTAAGTAGGTATTTGATTTTCTTCAGTAAACATACCGGATAGCTATACTGTCTTTGGCTTTAATGCTTGAATTATAAATATAACCTTATTTTCCATGGGTTTCCAGTCTGATAGGGAAAGAAGAAGAGAGGACTTCCTGGGCCACAAGGAGAAGACAGGATGAAGCTGACAGGCATTGCCCCAGCTTGACTGAATGGTTAGGAAGATGAGATAAGCCCAGACTTTGCACCTCTTTGATTGCCCAGATCATGAATGGACTTCATTTTAATAAATTTATATTTATTTTTATGGTCCATCTCTCTGTCACTGTAATAGATTTTCATTAAAAAAAAAAAACATCAAGAAAACAACAACAGAAGCATAGAACAGCCCCTTCCTTGTCACTGTAGGGTCTCTGGGACTTCCCCTTACTTCTCTATGTAGCCGTCACACATTTAAATGAACCTTCAAGCCTAGGTATTTTTTCAGAAGCACTTTTCCTAATATAATTTGACAATATGCACACTCACACACATACACATGCAGACACACATACATGCTCCTGGTTCCTCCTCCCTTTCATAACCTTATGGATATGATTAACCCAGCTCCTGACTTGGTCAAAAATAATCCAATCTTCTGTTTCTTCTCTTTCTCTCAAATTAGATTTTGCTGAAAACATTTCCATTTCCAGGACTTTTTAGTTAAAAAGAGGGGAAAAAAATCAATCAAGGACTGGTTGAACTGCTCCTGGTTGACCTGTCCTCACATGATAGCGAATCATCCTCCTCTTGGCAGAGCTAATATTTGAAAACGAACCTCTGGGCACGTTACTGACTGGACGTGGTGGCACACAGAGTAGCTTTCCTGAGCCATGAGAGGTGGGTTTTGGGAAGCCTGCACTTCTGTGATTATCTGCTTGCTCCCTATGGCGCACACAACTGCCTGCTTGCTCCCTATGGCACACACAACTGCCAACCCACTTTTTGAGGCACAATTCTAGGCCTTGGGCATCCTATACTTTCTTGACTGTGGGGAGAACTGCCTGGGCATGAAGGTTATTTGATCCACTGATTGAATACAGGACAGCATCTGAATTTCTTTGTAAAGCAACTTTTTTTCCTCTTCCTATATAATAAACCCAGGGACATCAAACATCTGTAAAACACCAAAAAAAAAAAAAAAAAAAAGAGTCTTTACTAAGTCAGCTCACCTCAGGCAGAGGCGAGGAAGCAGTCATAGAGGAAGCATAAATGAATGGCCGAGGCTCGCTTCCAGGAAAGCTATATGTAAGGACATCAATCTAATTATTGTCTTGTCATGGATCATGAAAGACTCTTTTTCTTTTGATTTCTTTCAAGTTTCAAAATGTAATGAAAGAAAAAAAAATACCTTAGCTTGCTGATAGACATATCAGGTGGAGGACTGGGTCTAGTCCTGGTTTCCTGGTTGGCTAACACGCAAGTCAGACAAATACAATACAATGGATGTTTTGTCCAGGTGGCCTCGGGCATTACTGGCTCACAGCTAGAGAAGAGGTCAGGGTTTTTTTCTGGGCTGTGCCATGGTAAGTTTTATAACTAGGAGTTTTGAAAAGGAATCTCAGAATAATCAAGAAAGAAGTGGTCTCCGAGAATATTAAAATATCGCAACCTTGTGAGACCTATAAAGTTAATTTGCTAACTTTAAGTTAGTCGTTGAGACAAAGAGCTAGTGTTTTGAAGATGAGACTTAATAGCTTCTATTATTCCATACTAAGGAAATAAGTAAGATAATCAATAAGAAAATAAAGGGAATTCTATCACCCTCTAAGCCTCATAGTAGTTAACAAGGATGAATGTTACTGCATAGCCTGGTTCGTTGGCAGGACAAGATTCAGGCATAGCCTGCATGTGGAATGAAAGCCCCCATTTCACCTGACCACAGAGGCAGTGTCCCTTCCTGACCACAGAGGCAGTGTCCCTTCCTCCCCCCCCCCCCCCGCCACTCAGTAGGAGAAAGAAAGAACGAAGAACAGTGACAGTAATAGCTACCATTTCCTAAATGGATTCCCTCAAAACGGCCACAGATTAAAAGCTCCACTTTCCTGTGTTCTGCCTACAGGGCTTTGACAGGTTCTGTAAACTGTACATGCCTCTGTTTGATCACCTATAAAATAGGACTGTTTTAAAGGTAGTACATTTATATATGCAGGGAACTTACAATAGTGCTTTGTGATCCCTGTGTGGTGGCCCCGGGTGTGCAATCCCACTGAGGCCAGCCTAGGCTACATATGAAGAGCCTGTCCCAAGGAGACAAGCATGCAGACAAATCCAGGTCTGTTGGGCTGACACAGGCCTGAAGTCTAAACTGCGTGGGAGACTGAAGTAAACGGTTCTCAAATTCATGCTATAGTGGCCAACTTAGTGAGATTGTGTTTTAAAATAACAATAAGTTAAAAGGTGGAGAGTTAAAGTTAGATTGGACTAATGGTAGTCTGCTTTCCCAGCATGCATTAAGTTCCTACTTCCCCTGTACCTCCTCCACCAGAAAAACTACTTGGCAAATCATTTTGCAGTCTCTAACACAACCTTGTGAAGACTTTTGCAGGCAGAAATTGCTAATCACGCGTCACCTATGTGGACATCAAGCCTTGGACAAGTGATGTGTAATGGTGCCACCTCTGGAATTTAATTAAGGCAAGCTGTTTTTCATAGGAAGAAAGATGAGCGAAATAAACAAGGCTGACATGCGGCTAAGGGGCAGGCTCTCCCACACATTGAGTACTCTTCTCTTTGTGTTTATTGCTTTAGTGCCATATGCTGATAAAAACCTGTGGCCTCTTGAAAGACTAGGTTTATATTCACTTTGTCTTGGTGTTGAAATTCCTCCTCCTCTCAATGGAGACTAGGGTCCCATGATTTTACCTTTGCTATTTTGTTTCTAATCGACTTTGTAGCAGCAACAAAAGTATAGCCAGTGTAGCCAGGAAGAGGACTCTCACCCTCTGCTGTTGTATTTATCTCCTATAAAAAATACATAGTAGCATATTGCAAGTTCCTCCTTTCTTCCAAACAACTAAAGCTTAAGGAGGCTTGCTTCAGGCACAAGGTGACAGAGACATCCAAGTCTTGTCCCCAAGTCTAAGATGAAGCTCCTTAGAGGGCCTGAGATAGAAGAGTCCATGAAGAAAGGAAGATCGCTTCCAGGACAAGGGAGTCCTTTGTGCATGCCCACCTAACTTGCTGATGCCAAGACCATCCTACAAACCAGAAGATCACCTGTGTTATCCAGGGAAACTGATCTCAGAGCTAAGGAAGGTTCTTCAAAGAACCCAATGGAATCAAGGCCTTCCTCCTGACTCCTGATCCCGGAAACCACTACCTTCCTAAATCATGAGCTATTCAGAGAAAATCAATATCCCACTGGAATGGAATTGCTTTGCCCTCCAGGTAGCTGGTACTGGGCCTACTGACAGCTTGGACCTTTGTCCTGTTTCCTCAGGGGGAGATTTTTAACCACATCATACCAACTACAATTTCTCTGGACCATATTTTATATCACTTTCTTATTAGCTTGAAGTCAAAGAGTATATACTACCTACTTCCATACTTTCTAATTTAAAAAAAATCACTATATTCCTAAAGGAGAAAACAGAAAAAGAAATTAAAAAAATGAATAAATTAAACAGTGCATTCCTATCTGTGAAAGGTCAGATATGACTATAACGACTAGGGATGCTTCTAGCAGAAACATGTGAGAAAGAGAGGGACTGAGGAGCAGGAAGATGACAGTTGACCCCACAGTAACACTGGAATCGGCGTTCCGAAAGCCTTGGGAAACATGAACAACAACAAAAAGATCAGCCTTCCCTCGATGCCAGTGGGAGTTACATTCCTGGGAAACGCAGGGTGTAACTGTATAAAACATTATTTGGATTTCTATGTAAAGTAGATTTAAGGTTTACAGCTGAGATCACCATCAAAGGAGTTTTCATGAACACAAGGTCTGTCAGACATCTGAGAGTCACACTGGGTCAGGGTAGTGCTTCTCTGTGTAGGGCTGGCCCTGTGTTAGCTTTCTCTGTCCCGCACGTAGTATTCTAAGGGAACACAAAGTGACAAAGGAGCCTTTTAAACACTGCCATTTGGAGTGCCCTATACACCCTTCTGCTTGAGCAACCTAACAACTGTTCTATTTCTCTGCTTGAAAAAAAAAAAAAACCCACTGAAAGTCATCAAGCTCCTCTCGCCTGGGTACTTCTCAGACTCCTGTCCTTTCTCTGGTGTCAGACACCACCCTGTCAGGTTTTGTGTGATCGTTTCCGAAGTGTGAGTTCTCATAAAGGTAACACCAGGCACATCTGAACTGGCTCCAATTAGTGTTGTGCATTGCAATTCCAGCTCAGGTGAGTGTGGAATGGGCCATGTGATTTTATTTTATCTACTTTCCATTATCTTTGATGGACTTTACAGCAGCAACAAAAATCGGCACGTGACTTCATGACATTCACACTCTGCTGCCGCGTCTCCCTATGCAGAAGACACATAAAAAAAAAAAAAAAAAAAAAAAAAAAAAAAAAAAAAAAAAAAAAAAAAAAAAAAAAAAAAAAAAAAAAAAAAAAAAAAAGCACAGCGTGTTCTTGCAGAGGCTGAAACTGAGGAAGTCTCCAAGAGTTAGTTCATTCTAGAATCCATGGAAAGAAACTTAGCTTTGCAGTGGGATGTGCCTGTGGCTCACTGTACCTAATGTCCATACAGACTCTACATACAAGCGAACTGTGCATGACTCAATCTATTTATTTAAACTCCAGGGAGAGAAGGAGATAGGGCAGGGCAAACCATGCATTGAGAATAAAGTATTGAAAAAAAATCTGACAGGGGAATTATAGTGTCATCATATTGGTTAATTATGATTAACAGTGTGCTCGCAGTTAAAGTAGTTTAATAAAAAGAAAACAGCTATTACCAGCTAGGCATATAGCTTTGAAGAAGAGTACCTATTCAGACTATATAATTCCAAATATTTTGGCAACTGGGTAGAAAATTAACCTTTGCAGGATATGCAATGACAAGCCACACATGGGAGACACCTGCTGCCTTCTCAGGGCCTGATATGTAGCCTATGCATTGAAGACACACATGCATTAACTCATGCCCCAAACACAAGGGCTCTGTAATATTCATACTCCTTGCTCATAATATTCAATTATGAAAAATTCATACATTTTCATGTGCTCTTTAAGTTCCCTGAGAACTGGTTCTGAAAGGAGGATTCCACAGCGCCCCCCCGCCCCCCAAATTTGGCACTTGAGCATGTTTCCTTAAAGGATACTTATCAGGTGATGGACTAACTCCTAACTCTGTGACAGGCAGGGAAAGCAAAACTGAGCCGAACCAACAGTGAAAGTATCCTTGAAACTAGCTAGAGTTTCCAACACAAGTTACCATTGCTTATTCCATGTTGTAAATGTGTCTGCCCTGGTAGGATAACCTGGAAGTTCGAGAATAGAAGTTTCTCACTCAAGTTTCAACTAGTTGCTCTAGCTGGTTGCCTTAACTCCCCCAGCTCATTTCCACCGAGTGCTGTAGGTGTTATCTCTCTGCAGCTGTTTATTCTTTTACTTAAAAGTCTCATCAGAGACTGTCTCGACCTTAAAAGTCTCATCAGAGACTGTCTCGACCAGGCATTCCCGCTAGCTTCTTCAAAGGGCTTCCCAGTCAGTTTGTCTGTCTATCTACTTAGGTAACTCTTGCTATTTATCCACTAACATTGGCTTGCTATATTAAACACACATTCAAAACCAAAGGCATGGCTATCATAGATCATTCTACAGAGGGATGAAGAACGGATGCTTAAAGATTGGAAAATTTCAGAAAATGATACTGCTGTATTTGAAGATCCAAGAGTCCAGGAACAAAATTCCCTTTATTTCTGCCACAATGTGATTTTGTGTATGTCTGCGTGTGCAGCTCCTGCCTTCTCCCAGCTCCACACATTGTTATTTACCTCTTAATTACAGCATGCTTTTCTTTCTTTCTTTTGATTTTTACATGTTGGCCTTCTACCTCCCATTATGCTATACAGCAAGCACTCCATCATTGATAACCACTATATTTTTTTTCAGCATCATGATAATAAGATTAAAGGCAGATTATTTACAAAACACTTCAAAAATCATTACAGGGAAATGCAGAAGGCCAGAGCCAGGGCTGGGGTTAGAGTAATTACTGCAGAACCTGAAGGGTGGAACAGAGAGCATGGTCTGAGTGTAGTCCTGCTGTGGTTGACTGGGGCAGTTGGATCGGCTAGCAGCTTTTGTGATGAATCTTGTGCATCTCTTATCCCATATCCCAAGGTAAAAAGGTTTCACTGTTCATGTCTCTGTGCTATGATGAGACACTTGGAATAGGACCCTGGTTTAAACATAAAATTAATTTGTTTCCCATCTACCCTGTACACTTAGCCAGAAGGCAATTTTATACTGTATTTTTAGTATGTCAGTTTGCTGAATTTTCCATTTAAAGAGTTGTGTTAATAATCAGATTTTCGAGCATTTTGGAGTCTTAGATTAGGGACGTCCAACCTGTATTACATCCTTTGGGGATACGGTCATGTTTATCATGACTTTGAATCCCTTAGCTTGGTCTGTACAGACTGACATCTGACCGGTGATCATATGGCTATTCTCCAAGTCCAATTAAAGTTCTTTCTTGGATACATTTTAACCATAAAACTGTCATTAAAATCTCCTGCAGATCCTTGCCAAGGGAATTCAGAGGGTGGGTCAAACACAAACTCAGCTGGATTCCAGCCTCTGATAAAGGACTGGTGAATCTAAGTCTTCACAAGAATTCTCTCTCCCAGTGGGGAGAGATGCTTTGATACATCTGAAACCTGCACTTCCAAGGAGAAGGCAGACACCTTTCTCTTCCTGTTATTATTTGATATGCTGGCAATTAGAAAATGTCCGGGCTTTTGAACATGAAGGGTTAAACACACTTCCACTGGTAAGGGAGAATTCTTCCAGGAGACTCCTTGGAGACACTCATAATTAATTTGATCTTCTCCAGTCATTAGCTCAGTGTCATAGCGACTCGTCCGCACACTGCTCTATTAATTCACTGGAGATCACTTCCCGGGATTCATTTAGTTAAGCAGCACTGTTGGATTACATTTTAAACCCCTTAAAAATAGTTGTAATTGATGTCTGTTTACAGAAGCTTAGTTTAATGGAGTCCACGCTGGATGGAAGGGGTGCTCGCCAGCCTCAGAGGGTGGCTTATATACATCCAGCTCAGCTGCAAAAGTACTAAGCTGAATTAAAAACACTGCTGATGAAATATTATTATTAGAAACCGTCCTTGTTTTAATGTTCACAGTTGCGTATAAACTGTGAAGCCTTTCTCTTGCAACAGTGGGGCGGACTGACTGGAAAATGCCTGCTCCTACAGAAAGGTGCATGAAAACCATTTAAATACGTTTACTTTACTTTCAATACACCAGATACAGGTAACAATCATGTGGGTGATATTTGAAGAGAAGCTGTGGATATAAAATGTGAAATTCTCTAAAGGAAGTAAGGCCAGAAGGGCAGTTATTCCACCTTAAGTTTCTCCTAAGTGTCCTGGCTCCAAAGCCAGGGCAGAGCTAGCTGGGCAGTGAGTCACTGGAGGGGGTCAGTGGAGTAAACACCCTGGCCTCAGGCCTGGGAGTACCACTGGCTTGAACTTATTGGATTTAAGAGGTGATTAGAATAGTTTTCATAATTTATAATAAACTTATGGTTCTTTCTCTCTGTTTCTTTCTTCCTTCTTTCCTTTCTTTCTATCTTGCTTTCTTTCTTCCCCTCCACCACTTTGTAAAGAGCAATCAGGAAGTGCCTGAGGTATGCGCTTGACCTTTCTGTTTATTTCAGCGGGCCTGCTTTTCTCTGCCTGGACAAACTTTACCTTTCCTTCAAAGTTCAGCCTTTGGCCTAACAGCCTCTTCTAATAATCCTTCTCTGACAATAAGAGCAAATACTTTTATGTTGCAGAGACATTTAGAGTTTTTCTAATCAATTTAGGATGCCTTCTTGGATTCATTCCTTGGAACAATTCTTTGTGATATTTAAGAAGTAGATGTTAGTTACCAGTATATTCACAAACACAACACAGCTGCTCCTTTGTGTCCAGAGGTCCCACATTGTAGATTCAAATGTATTTTAAAGATGTTTTAAAACATTTATACTGGTGCTGAAAATGTATAGACACTTTTTTTTTCTTATCACAGCTCCCTAAGCAAATATACAACATTTATATTGTATTGGGCATTATAATGAATCAAGGTATGATCTTAAGAATATAGAACTATACGGCCTTTGATGTGGAAATACTGTGGTGTTTTATTTAAGGATTGAGCATCTGCAGATTTTCATATTCTCAAGGAGATTCAGGACCCATTCCCTTATGAATATCAAGAAATGATTGTCTTATTACATTGATATACACGTATATGGCCACTCTAGTCTCTGTTACTGTTATTAAAATGTAAAAGATGGCTAGAAACAATTTAGGGTTTATTTAGCTCATACTTTCAGGTCATAGGCTCTCACTGAGGGAAGTCAGGGCAGGAACTCAAATAGGAATCTTGAAGCAGAAACCCAGAGGAACTTTGCTTGCTGGCCTTCCTTGTTCTAAGGCCCATGCTCATCTAACTTATATATTCCAGAATCATCTGCCTAGGTTGGTGCTGCTCACAGTGGGCTAGGCCATCCTAGACCAATTAAGACAGTCAAGAAAATCTTTTAAAGATATACCCACACTCCAATACTTTATCATATTAACTCAATTACTCAATCGAGATTTTTCTTTTATGATGTTGTTCTAGGCTATGTTAATTTAACAGTTAAAGCAAAGTGGGAAGATGGTACGTTCTGTGAATAAAATCAGGGTGTTTTAATATCATGAACTATGTCCTGTTTGGGATGGAAGTTAGTGATAGAACTTGGGGGGGGTTGCTTAGATAACAAATGTTTTTCTTTTCAGTCAGATGCAGTAAACACATAAGAAAATGTGAAGTACACACAAATGGCAGCGCATGCTTGTGTGTATGCGTGCAAATGTTTGTACATCTACAAGTCCTCTTCCATTTGTAATGGACATCAACCCAAACAAGCTCATCCAAAGTGGAAAATAACATCAAAGCAAAATGCATTTTAATACTGCAACCTAGAGTATAGCACACTGTAGGGGATACACCTTTTTCCTTGCTGATCAATGTGGCTGGCTACGAGTTGTAGCTTGGTGCTTAACCCAGCACCCAGAGAGGATTATGTTGTACATTATTAGTCTGGGTGAAGATACTACTTCAAGATTCACAATATTCTTTCTCCTGGCTGTTAATGGCTTTCACTTTACCACAAATAGGAAAAACCCTAAGTCTAACTACAGGAAGTTGGGAATCATCTGTAAGAGGTTACACAAGTCAAAGAAAACTGTAAAACTTACCAGAATCTCTTCAATTTTCTTTATCCAGTTTTCTTAATCTGTATCCAGGCTATAGCCTTGTTAAACAGTGCAATGCCATATACTTTAATAAGCAAATACATAGTCTTCTGATCTATAAAAGTCTACTGAAGCTCAAAATTAAAGGGTCAGTTTAAACAATACATGAATAGTAAGATGCTTAAAAGAGAACACTATACTATACAGTATGTGGATGAAGCATTAAAATAAGACACACTATGTGTGGCTAGGTACAATATTGAATACTATTAATTGTTAACTGTTTTAAGATCATGGGCAATAAATATCAAAACACATTTTTCTTATTTTAATAATACTGAAAAGAAAAAAGAAGAAACCATCTTTCCTTTATTTCTTGACAAATTGGGTACAATTTTAGCTTTCCTTTTCATGCTTTTCTATATTTTTAAATTTTAAAATGGGCTGCCTCTTTGCAATAATAAAGGGAACATAAGAGACATCTCCTCAAAATGTGTGCTGATTTTCTGGGGACAGCATGTGGTTTCACAACACGAGCAAAACAAATTGCCACAATCATCTTTAAGGTGATCTCACACTGGATGAGCTGAACACCCTACCTTTGGAAACCCGAGATACTTGTCTCTCTTCAGTCAAATAAAAGTGAAGAGAAATGGTGATTTTTTTTTTTTTTTTTTTTTTTGAGCAACAGCATTCTTGTTGTCAGACAGAAAAGAAAGGGAGTTGGGTACCATTCACAGGAAACGCACAGGGTAATTTTGTTAAGTATATGTTATAGGTTCCAGTGCATTTTACATAAAAAAAAAACCCTCTAATACCAAGATTCATGTAGGCTCAGAAAAAAAAACAACCCATAAGACAACTGCAGCTGTACTATAAATAAAGTGCATGCCACGAGAGTCTAAAGTAGCTTACTGTTTGTACGAGAATTCTGCATATTTCTAGGCTGATCTAGTGTTCCTTGTGTAGTACTGGCCAGTGCACTATTGTGATTTCTTAAGTAGTAAAAAAATGAAAGACAAGTTTCTTTGTTCTTTATAAAAAGGAGCGTAATTCTGCCACTCATTTGCACCCGGCAGCTGTTGGGTAATGGGTCTGCTTGGAATGAGAGCTGAACAGCAGTCTGATGTGGATTCCACCAGTGAACTTTCATTGTATGGAGGCCCACAGGCAAAAAAGAAGCCGATCAATCCAACTCCAAAGCCTCTGACAGGACATGAGCTCATTGGAAGCACCATCTGCTGTGACCACAGACACGGGGTATGAACATCAGCAGTTTGGGGTCACTCATTCTTGTCCAGAAAGGCCATCCTTTCCCCAAATGTGGTTGTTGGCAGTTGGAACTCTTTCTGAAGCATCAAATAAAGTCTGTTCCCTACCACAAAGCGAGGGCATATATCATTTTATCAGCATAGTTTTTCAGTGCATGAATCTCAGGTTGGCCTATAAGCTAGCTATGATCAAACGATTTTGACCATTGTAGATATGCTCAGACTGGCATACACTACAGACTCTTCTTATTCTGGACCCGTTCCTAGCTTTCCTCCAAACTCAACATTGCTTCCTACAGAAGCCAACTCAAAAAGTATAGCACAACCCCACCCAACATCTAGACAAGAAAAAAATACAAAGCATATTTTAGATTGGTAGGCTCGTTTTCTTCACAACCTTTCTGACTTCTTAAAGACATAAGTACTAGTAAATTTTCTGGTTAAGTCAATTTACACAAACATGATAAAAAATAAAAATATTTATTTAAATAATATAAAAAGAGACAAATCACAGAGCTGTAGAAATGAAGGGGGTCTTAGAGATTTCCAGCTCCATTTGCCATTTTTTCATTGAGAAATGTGCATGTGTACATGTGTGAATATGTGTGTGTGTGTGTGTGTGTGTGTGTGTGGTGTGTATTGTGTATATTTTGTGAGTGATTGTGCATACATGTAGCATGTATTGTGTGCATCAGAATGCATGTGGTATACATTAGTGGGATATATCTGTGGTGTATTTGATATATGTGTATATAGCATTGTAGTATGTGTGCAAGGTATGTGCATATAGTATATGCTGAATGTGCTATTAGTTATTAGTATAACATGATGTGCGTGCGTGCGTGCGTGCGTGTGTGTGTGTGTGTGTGTGTGTGTGTGTAGAATGCAGTTTGTGTGGTGTGGTGTATGGTGAGTGTAGTGCCTGGGACACGTGTACAGTGTGTCTGCTGGAGGCTGTGGATGTACTCTTAGGCTTGGGCAGCCCTGGGCTTCTGGGCACTGTGTATCTTACAACAAAGCTGGGAGATGTGTCACTGATTGGGCTGAAATGAGCTGTACTCAAGTTTTCTATAGGAGCAGAAGAAGCTGTAAATGGGAAATAAAGAAAACTAATAGGGAGATTTGTATACATATGAAAAGCACAGGCAGAAGCTCTGAGAGCAGCATGGGGGTGGGAAGGGACTAGGAGGGACTAGGGTCTCATTTGCAGATTCCAGGGCATCTGTAGCATGCTGCACAGACTTCTCTAGTATCCACAAGTCTCCTGTGAGACCTAGAAAACCCCAAAGCACACAGGCCAAAGCACCTGCTTTTCCAGACACCTTAGTATCCTGTGACTCCAGAAGAGGAAAGCTGCTCTTCAGAAGTTTTCAAGGAGGAAGTGGCTTCAAGTGCTCAGACTGGTTGAGCCACTTTCTATGCAATTAGCAGCCTACTTCCTGTCTGGCCTCTATTCTCCTTTTTTGCCTTTTGACATCCCTCTTCCACTATCCTGTTTCCTCCCTTCCCCCACCATGGAGCCAGAGGGGCCATTTCCCTCTCCCCCTCCCCCTCCCCCTCCCAGAAGCTGGGATTAATGTTTGCCTGAGGATGGTCTCCTCTTAAGGACAGATACTTCTCTGCACAGGCTGAAAATCATATCCAGAATTTCTTTTAACATCTATTAGCTTAGCATCTGTCCCCTGTTTTATTATTGTTGATGTTGTTTTCTGTCCATATTGAAACTAGAAAATAAAAACCCATCACAGTTGATATTCAAGACCATTTTATTTTGAAGACAGTGCTGGCTTTTGTAAATCTACAATCTTCAGAGGTCTTTGTTTAATGTGGCTTCAGGATAACCATCTTCCTACTTTTGATAGTATGATTACCAAGTAATGCTATCAAATAACAATCACGATTAAACAAGTTACATGAGCCCTCAGGCCCTGAAGCAATTTCTTTGAAGAATGAGTTTGTCCTTCAAATAGCATAATAAGAAAAAAATTAAGTATAAGTCCCCAGAACAGTGTATTATAGAGGGAGAACTATAATCTGTTTGTCCATTCCTTAGAATTACAAATGGCTTGCAGGTAGAAACCATTCTTTACAGTGCCACCAGCTCTGGCTTCCTCTCTTTGTGTCATTGAGCATACCAGGTGGATTTTCTCCGCCACTGTGGATTACCTCTGCTGCTGTGATTTTTACATTTACCTGGACCACTTTCAACATCAGAAATTCAGCTGTTCCTTGACTTATTTGTTTGTTTATTTATTGTTTACCAAGGAGAGTAAAGACACACAGTAAACTACAAATGGTTTGCAGCTATTGCCATTTTGTAGATTGTTTTTAAAAGGCCTCTATAAAATTGAACAACCAGGACCAAGATGGGCTGAGTCACTCACATACAAAGTCTAGGAATAAGACACATAAAATGTAAAACTTGGAGTTTATGCCTGGTACTGACAAGGCTCCGGCACAAAGGGAATATTAAGATTCTAATTTTTCACATTTATGTTTGTTTTTTTTTTAAAGATCCAACATATTCCAGAATGCAGGATAGCACTGTAACTTTTTAGTACGAGGGCTGGGGTAGGACAAGCTTATGGAAAAGTACACATTTAACTTCTGTTTCTCCTGTGTTAGAGTACTGTATGTAGTACTAGCATCTCAGAGCTCAGTCTACTGCCCCAGGGCATCAGAGGAAAAAAAATCCCTGTTGTTCTCTAGAGCCTCAGTTTACATTGAAGTCCTTCCCCTGTTGACTGTGGACTCACTGTGAAGTGGGAGAGACATAGGGGCTACCTAATTATTTATGTCCTCAATGGTAAATGTAAATACTAATAAACTCTGGTATTTTATTTTAAGAAGTTTTGTTGCTTTTGCATTAAAAACTTCAGTTTTCTGAAAGCTTTGATATACATGACAATATATCTCTGGAAGAGAATTCAAAAGTGAGTGTGGATGGAGGTTCTTGTATGTACATGTCTGTAAGAGAGTGGACCTTTAGTAATGTAGATCTCCTTAGTGGAATCTATGATGCTTTAGTTAATGTGTGAATACTATCTTTTATTTTAAGGCTTTAGGTTACAGGGAAGAGAGTTATTCGGAGGCCATTCCTTGGCCTTCTTAATTTGGTATTTATTTGTAAGAAAGCATCTTCCCTGAGCTAGGAAAGGACATGTAATACAAGGCCATGGCTTCTCAGGCATCCAGTGCAGGTTAGGGGAGGGTATAGCCACAGGGAGATGCTATATAGGCAGTTTCAGAGAGGGCGATTATAGGTTATAGTACTAGATTATACATAATGATTTTCAGAAAAACCAAAATAAATAGGGATAGGAATTTAAATTTTCACTGTGTTGAGAAAACATTTTTCTTCTTAAAGAACTGAAAATTTTAATCTAAGGTAGGTTACATTATTTGAAATTGTGAGCAAGTCTTACAATGGCTAAACTACATTGCTTTTTTGTTTTTGTTTGCTTGTTTGTTTTTTCCATAACTTACATTAATTATGACTCCAGGTACATGTATTTTCCCCCAAAGTATTAGGGAGTATGCAAATGAGAACCCTTCAAAGCAGGGGTCATATAGTCTTCTCTTGCATCCCCACATTTTTTCATTATCAAGGCTGTTACCCAAAATATAAAAGTGTGTGAGGCTGGTGAGGTTAACTTGCAGTTGTGGAAACGAGTAGATATGGACCATCTTTACCTGAGGGACTGCTGCAGCCCATCCCGTGAGCCAGCCAGCTCTGGGCTACATACAAGCCAAGCAGCCAGAGCACTACAAGCCATACAAACAACTCAAATGTCGTAGTCTACCTTTTTGAAGATGAAGCGTCTAAGATGGGTTTTATTGATCAAGGATTTACCAGGGCTGTGCTTCCTCTAGGACACTGTAAGGAAATACCTCTTTCAGTTTCCAGAGGGGACCTATGGTTCTGTACTTGTTCATAGCTCCGCCCCATCTTCAAAGCCAGTGTCTCCTTGCTTTGGCTTCTGTCTTCCTTCCTCTTGCTTCTGGTTTCTTTTCTACTGCCTCTTTGGCTCTTAAAAACCTGTGGGTACATTGGGTTCACCCAATATTCCTGCATACTCTCTTCAGACCAATAGATGCTTATATAGACCTTAATTCCAGATGTAATTTTTACACAGTGTAATATACTCACAAATTCTGTACATTAGGATGTGGACTTTTCTTTTTAAAGGTAAGAGGCACCACTCTTATCAGGGGAGGGAAGAGTGAGATATATAGATATGTGATAAGTGGGTAGGGAGATAGATAGATAGATAGATAGATAGATAGATAGATAGATAGATAGTAGGTAGCTAGATATAGATATATGATAGATAGGTAAGTAGATATATAGATAGTAATATATAAAATAGGTATATAGGTAGATAGAAACAGATATGTGATAGGTAGTTAGATACAAATATATGATAGGTAGATAGATATAAATACACGATAGGTATTCTATTTTATCTTTCAGACTCTTCTCTTTCACTTCAATTTTTAGTAACTTCCTTTCTGTTTCCTCCCCTTAGCATCATGCTATCCGCCGTGGGACTTTTGATGATAAGGCCTTATTTAGCTCACTGCTCTTTGATCATGTTGTTCTTCTGTTCCAGCAGATTCCATTCTTCTTATGCTGGGTACAGTCATATGCTACATAATAATGGATTCCTTCTGGGAAACATATCCTTAGGTAATTTACTGCAAACATCATTATATATATATATATATATATATATATATATATATATATATATATATATATCATAGTATGTATCCTCAAATTAATAGGGCTACAATAAGATATCTATGATATTACTAGACAACACAATCTTGCAGGGCCACCATAGTATAGACATCTAATTTTTATTGAAAGGTCATTATGCACAGCATGACCACACTTATTGAGGCTTGACTGTGTGCAAGGCAATGTACTCTACTAAACAACAGGTGAGAGTGAAGAGCAATATGGTAGTTTTCTGAAAGGAACAAAGTGCCAATCATCTCATTATGGTTGGAGAAGCATCAAAGGGGAAGCCAACGAACCTTAGCAATGATCACAGAAGTCACACTTGTACTGTTGCCTGCTTGAAGTGATTCCATTGCTAAATGCACACTGAGAACGTCTGTATTCCTTTGTGGTCTTAAAAGTAAGCTTTTAACTGAAGAGTGACATGACCGTGTCTTCATGCACAAAGCTTAAGTATATGTCCAGTATATTGTCACAAAGTGACACACATATACTCAACGACCCTCTAGATCAAATAATAGACCGCTGTCAGCACCCTAGAAAACCTTTCTTAATGCTATGCGCTTTGTTTTGAGACCAGATCTTTCACCAAATCCCGAACTCACTGATATTAATTTAGCTAGAATGGCTGGACTACCCTGAAGCCTCACCATCCACTGCCTTCAAGATGAGGTTCTAATAGATCATACCACTATTTCAGTCTTTTACATGAATTCTGGGTATTCTGGGGTATCAGGTCCTCATGGTTTTGCAATAGGCTTTGATCTTTTGAGCCATCTCCCGAGCCCAAAGAAGCCTCTTTGGTGTCCCTTCCAAATAGCCCCTTTCTTTTCTCCCTGGTGATTTTGAATTTTGTAAGTGTTTGAACCAATGTTTGTACACATTTGTTTAGCAAATGTGTATTAAGGCCTGTGAAATCTGGAAAGGTAGAAAGATAACAGTTGTCTCCTGCAGCTTCTCTCAGCTGAAGTCTGTTGCGGGAGGAATCTTACAACTGAAAGGCAACCTCCACAACCCAGGCACTCTCAGATCTCCTACACTGTCCTAAGCTTTATACACAAGGAACCAATTCCTTTTTTTTACTTGGGACTGTCACTTCTGACTCCACCCATAGCATACTGTGATGTTCAAATGGACGCAGAACGATTCCTTACAGTCTACTGTTACTATTGTAAGTTTGCAATGTACATTCTATAGTAGGTAAAGTTTAATAACTAAACAGAGACAAACCCAGATATAAAGAGTCAGATTGGGGATCTGGAGTAAACTTGCACAGGAAAATGATGAGGGTGTGGTTGTGGCAACAAAGTAGGAAACAGTTAAATGACCTCATGTGTTTAGGAAAGAATTTTCTTTGAGGTATCCTATTTTTTAGGGGTTGTTGCCAGCATCCCTTCCCCACCTCCTGTGCCTTCTTTACCCACCCTTCACTTTGCAGAACACTGGAGTCCCTGCCTCTCAGTACAGTGGCATGTGTTACTGTTTTCCATTTATGTGCAGTAGTGGTCCCGGCTGTTGTTCTGGGCTTGGTAGTGATTCTGTGATTTCATTCCCTCATTAGAAGCTGCGTGTTTATTTATTAAAGTTGCAGACTGCCCAGAGGCAACATACAAAAAGTATAGAAATCTCAAAATTAAATAAAGGTTATTATTGCTGTTATTTTATAAAGCTTGTCGATCACAAGCCTCTATGTACAAGCATGAGATGGAGGCTCTGTTAACCAGGTGCTATCCAGAACCTTAATTGGCAATCTTGTGCTTGCTTCCTGCTGCTGTCAGTGGGTCATGTGCCAAGGCTCCAGCATGATTCAAGAAGACAAAGATCCACCCATCAACTTCTAAAAAATATCTTTAGTTTCCAAGCTACCCATTTAAGCAGCTCCACTGAATCATTGTGCTGAATTCCAATATTCTAAGAATCCTGGGCACTAAGTGGACATTTCTGTATCTATTTGAGTTCATTCCTTTATAGCAGATGAGGAAACAGACATGTGATATCACTTCAGTCACATGATGCTTGCTATAACTTGATGACTTGGAGGCTGGGAAGCCAGCAAGAACTGTGTCATTGTCCTGATGGAGCTTCCATGCCACAGGAGAAGCAGGGGATGAGTAAGTTGTGGAGGAAATGATGTTGTGTTGCCTGGTGTTTAGAGTGACAGGTGAAACTAAGGCAGAGAGAAAAGCATATGGTGCCCACTGGAATGGGGGCTTGGGATTGCTGGTTTCTGTATGTTGCATCACATTCTCGCTGATAAGATGCTATGAACAGACTCCTGATGGACAGCTAAATGGAACTGAGGGAAAAGTATTCCAACAGAAAGAACAGCAACCAAGAGCTCTGAGAACATGTGAACAGAAGCAGATGCATATTTCCCCAAACAGCTGCCCAATTTCTCTAACAGGAAGTTTATTAATGACCTGATATAAGGATCATATCCATGGAAGAGAAAGGTGTAAGTCATGGCATCTTGGAATTAATGCTTCTTACATTATAGTCTCAATAACACATCCAGTTCAAGGTCTCAGCTGAATTCTTTTTTTCTCAGAGTCTCCAATATTTACATCTATGCCAGGATTAAATCTACCACCCATGCCTCAGCCCAGACAGCACCGAAAGTTTTCTCTCCACATATTTTTTGCCTAAGCTCGTGCCAAAACTGCTCTCAGGAGGCAACTGAGACTGCTTCCGCAGTAGGGAATAGAGAGTAGGTTTGAGGTTGGAGAGACCAAGTGTTAGTACTCAATAATGCCGCTTATTAGCAGATATCTTAGCCATGTCATTTCACTCTTCCAAACCTCAGATCTTCGTTTATAAGAAAATGTCACTCACATTGTTTTGTAAATACCCGGCTTCTGTATTCTGAGAATTAAGAAGCAGTAATGTCCTTTCTGCTCTCCTTCTCCCTCCCCCAACCTCTAGCTGCCACCATCTTCCAGCTAGGTCTGAAGTCAGAGCTCTGAGAAGCTATTGTGGTAGCATTCAATAATGAGTACTCCTACGTTCCTCAAAAGATTAGGAAGTTTCATGGCTTCTCATAACTCATTCTCTACCTCTCTGTGAATCTCTGTCTCTATCCATCTCTGCCTGTCTCTGTCTATCTCTGTCTGTCTATCTCTGTATCTATCTGTCTCTCTCTATCTGTCTTTCTGTCTCTCTGTATCTGTCTGTCTCAGTCTGTCACTCTCTCTCTCTGTGTTTTCCTGGCAACTAAAGAGATCAAAGCATAGCAACTGACTATCACCACCCTGCTTACTGTCCCTTCTGACTACATCCGGAACAGGACCCATGTCTGGTCTGGGCAGAAGGTAAACGGAAGTATGTTGATGCATTTGCTGGGTAGTAAGAACTGTAAGAGTTAGTGAGCAGTGTTTGTCTGCTAACTTCTTTAGTGTCAGATGCTCATCTCTCCACTGTGACAGGAGGACAGTGAGAGAAATGACAAGCATAGGCCTCATCAGGAAGGTTGTAAGGCTGACTACCACCTCAGAGGTAACATATTAGGCAGGAATGATGTCCAGGCACCATGGCAAACACTGCAGACTCTGCTACAGAACCCTTCCCATCTTTGCAGCTCCTTGTTTCTCTCCACTGGTTACAATCTAACTTCAGTGGGTTGATGACGGTGGTAAAGGATGGAAAAGGTCTCTTTCCACCCACCCTTCACCCTGTGCTGGTGGTCAGTCTGGCAGATTCTGGTTTTCAGTATATCCCAGCATAATGTATGCCAGAGGACTGCGGTTTCTTTGTGCATGATGTTTCAGGACCCTTCGGTTGAATCTGTCTCATCTGCAGGAATGAGGATTCATCTTTGTATTTAGTTTTGGTTCACAGTACACACTTTTGCTGTCTTATTCTGACGAGATGGCATTTGAGCTGGTTTCGGCGAGAAGAAGGCAAAAAGCAAACACTAACAAGGAAGCTCACTGCATTTGGAGTTACCCAGGAAGTGCGAGTGAGCCAGGACCTCCTCCTGCATGCTTCAGCGAGGTGGGCGGTACCGAGCTCTTCTAAACTTACACTTACAAGTGTAATTTTGCCCATTCTCCTCATCTGAAAGTCATTTCAGAGAACACAGCTCACCATGATATAACCTGGGTTTGAAGGAGAAATGTCTCCCATGATGCCATAAAATGAAAACAAAAATAATGATCTCCAAAGCTCTTGGTAAACATAAAGTAGTATTGATGAAGTGGGTGGCAAGAGAAAAAAATAAGTGGGCATCTCCACGGAAAAGAGGAAAGACAAGAGCCAACGAAGCGCCAAGCTAAGAGTCTGTCTCTGAAGCAGAACGACCGAGCCATTCCGGACAAAGCAGACCTCCTTCTCTTTAGCAATAAACCAATCTGTTGAAGTACAAAAACAATTGGTGCCAAAGTGTCAGGTGTGGTCCCTTTATTAGAAACTGCAGAAATCTGATGTGCTTTCTCTGTTCTGGATCTAACACCTCTTTCTCCAGAAGAGCAAGTTTCAAAGTCATGTTATGATTTCTATGTCAAATAATTACATAAAGACAAATATCTGAGTGTATTTGCAGTTATTCAAAAGAACAAAGTCCTGCTGGGCTCCTTGATTTGTATTTGAAAGAAAATGGTGTTCTTCTGATTGGTCTTGTCTGTGCAACAGGGACACACACACACACACACACACATACACACTCCACTTAAGGTAGCATGGGGTCAGGGTGAGAGAGAAAAAGAAGGACATAGAGATATTCCTTCCCACATCAGCTATGCTCAACTTCCTCTTGAGAATGCATGACACCATTTATGATGTCATGACAGGCAATGACTGACGTGACTGTGCTGGAGCAGAGCAACAAAGACATGACCTGGACTCAAGGTGAGCTCAATCCTGTGGGCAGAGTTATCCTCTTCTTCTTCATCCCTATGGTCAGAATCCCCTAGCAGAATTATTACACATCAAATAGAACACTCCCATCATCAAGCAATGAGCTAAAGAGAGGCTCGTGAATAAGGAGATCTCAAGGGGCCACCGTGGGCGAGATGGAATTTGGATGTAAAGGGCAGCTGGTTTTCCTCTTACCTGTGTACCAAAGAGCCACATTTTTAGATAAGGCTTTCTCAGCAGGATACCAGATCTTATCAAGTGTTGTTACATACTATTTAGTTTCTCCGGTGACACAAAAGAAATGACATCAACCAGCAAGGGTAACAAAACAACATGAAGAAAATCAGAGGCTATGTAGGAAAAGGGCTCAGAGGGCTGTGCAGACATTATTGCTGGATGCTGTTCCAAAACAGCGTGTGTGTGTGTGTGTGTGTGTGTGTGTGTGTGTGTGTGTATTAGTGTTAGTGTGTGTGTTAGTGTTAGTGTGTGTGTGTGTGTGTGTGTTGTCGTGGTTTTCTGAAGAGAAAATGTGAACATACGGGGAAGAAGTAGAAAATAAAATTGCACCCTGGCTGCTGAGATGGGAATGGTATTTGTTTTCCTGGAGCTGGCGAGGCGCCACTCTCTGTATCCTGCTTTTGTCTTTCAGAGTCGCGAGAGCCCTTGCTCTAATGCCTGCAGGTTGACCATGCATTGTTATTATACAGTCTTCATGTTCACATCATGTGTCATCTGACCAAAGGAGAGTCTACAAAGTGAAAGGGCTCATGCAAAATTTATGCTTATATGGCTGTTTCAGTCAGTGGAAAAATCAATACTGCAGGCTTGATGCGCAGAAATGACTGAGTACTCTCTGACTGACGCTAAAAGCACCCGGAGATTGAGAGTTGCATTTTCTGTTCAAGGGATCGAGTGTATTAGGGCTCTTGTAATAGTCTGCTCACCTTATATTAGCCTTTCCTTGGGATTATTTTTTGATAACAATTATGATTGTGGGGTTTAAGGCAATTACACTATTACAAAGAAAAAGCTGCTCTTTATGTCCTGTAAAGCTGTCATATATTTCACACTGCAACCGCCTTCCAATTATTTTGCTACAATGCACTTTGGAAGCAAAATGTCCTAACTGATATATATTAGTCCTTTATGTTTTATAAATAAAAATCAAAGCCATAATGTAATCCTTCAAACGGAGCTTCTCAGTTTCCCCAGATGTAATTTTAGAAAGAGCTGAGCTGTAATGGGCTCCACACACTTTGAAAGAGACACATTGTAAGGTTTGTGGTGCTGTGTGAAGAACGCTAGCTGTTCAGGATGCTGCTTCAGACCGTCGAGAGAGCAGGTGTCTAGGAGCTAATAGCTCCGCTAAGTAGAGGGGTAGGGGGGCTTTGATGAAGTGAAAAACAATCCTTGAAATTAATTCATTCAGAAAAGACTTCAACACGTTGTGACAGCACATTAAATAGCCGGCAACAGCACGCACATAAAAATCTCTTCTTTGATTTTAAGCCCTGTTGCAAGGAAGATTTTACAGCTGTGCTGGTTGGGCCCCAGATACCAAAGAAAGGAGTGTTTGGGTTGGATGGGTGGGTAGAGGGTAGGAATACAGAGATTGGCACAAGGAACAAATATGTATCCGTAGAAAAAGGAAAATAATAGGCTAAGATGAACCCATGTAGTATGGGCCTGGAGGTTAAAAAGAGCTGTATGGAAGCTCATTGATCTTGGGTATATCCTTGACCCAGGAGAGGTGGGACACTCTGTTGGTTCCAATCACCCTCTCATCCTCAAACCAGGAAGCTAGTCAGACAGTTCAAAGGGTCTGAAGGTGTGGCTAGTACCATGGCCAGCCTAGCTGAGTTATCTCAGTGAAATGGAGCTACAATTAGCACCCAGGGCAAGTAAGTTTGGCCTCCTAAGTTCATGGCAAGAGGATTGCTCTGAATTTGCATTCCCAAAGCAAAGGATAGCACTGCTTCCAATGGCTAGAAGCACAGTGGCTATTGTGACAAGGACTAACGGCATGTCTTGTACTATGTGTGCATTTCAAAAATTACCTACCGAAGAGTTCATCCTTACATGCATCAAGAATAGGGGATGTGTCTCTGTAATCTTAGCTGCTCACTAGGGTCAGACAGGGGAATGCTTGAAGCCAGGAGTTTGAGGCCAGGCACAGCAAGACCTTATCTCTTAAAATAAGTATATATATATATATATATTTAAAGAAAGCCAGGTTTTGGGTGTTTAAAAAAATGCAATTCAGAATAGATTTCCATGTTCACCAGACTGCCCCACTGTTGCCCAGAGGCATGGACAGATGGACTCCAGGAATGTCCTCATGCTGGGATGGAAAACTCAGGAGGCAGCAGGGGACATCCTCTGTCAGTGGGTGGTCCTCTGATTCTCTGACTGTAACTCATTTGGAAATACCTTTCTCTTTCAACTCCCCTGCTGAGGAGTCTTTCCTCAGCTTATTTGTTTGTTTGTCATTCGGTTTTTAGTTGAAAATGTCCTACTTTAGAAAACTTTCCTGGATAGATGTTTAATCTGAGAGTAAGCTCATTGGTCAGAAATCCTACTTTGCTCTCCTTTGTTCTCAAGTATCTTTCTAACACTTGAGATGCCAACAATATTTAGTAAGTCAACACGATTGCTTCTCCCACAGCAGTAATGTGCTTTTTTTAGGAGTGTGGTTGTGAGCTTTATGGAAAGCAACATACAAGTCCCATTTGTAGTATTGGACCTCCATATGAGATGCATATGAAGGAGTACAATGTACTTCCAAATTCTTAGGTAAAGGATCCATTCAGATCATTAGGAAAGAAAGATCCGGAAATCATGGGAGATTAAAAACAAAAAAAATCTAGAGATCTTGAGAAAACAAACACTTAAGCTCTGATATGACCTAGCAAGTAGTTGTCCTGGAATATTAGGCCACAGCTAACCACTAACTTAAAAGTATGGAAACACTGGGTCTTGGCTGAAGGAAGTACCAGCCTGGAGAAGAGGAAGTAATATGGAATTCCTTCATTGGTCTCAGGAGACCAAGATCACTCATTAAACAGGTGCTGGGAATACATGACATTTCCTTGCCTAAGCTGATGACTCAAGGTGACTGGATTATAGTAGAAAAGGCATTGGATTTAAAGTCCTAAGTCATCCTTATGAGTCTTTCCCTGAGACCCATTAGCTGTTTGACTAAGAGTTCTTACTGAGCATCTGAGAGCCCCTGCCTCTTCATCTGCACAGAGGAAAGGCAGCCATCATCCATTACTAGCAATAGTTATGAATTAGATGGTGGGTTTTTATGGGGCTGCACCCAAATCAGGCAATGCATGGGAGACATGCTAGCCCTTTTTCTAGTTCCTCAGTCAGAGTGGTGATAGGCTAAATGTTCCACAGTCTTTTGAGCTGGTATGGGTCTCAGAATTGAGCAGAGAAGAAAGCTTCTGTGTTTTTCTTTGGAGCTGGAAACATCCAGGCAACAATCGCCTGAGGAAACATGGTGGGGGAGAAACTGAAATCCAATCCTGACCATGAGAGTCATCGCATCTACCTCTGTACTTCTGTTTCTGCCTCCTTGTCCATGAGGAGTGATGGCGACTGCTGCTGAGTAAACATTTCCGGGGATGAGGTAATTCTCAGGAAGTCATCTAATCAATACCTTGAGACAAACAGGTTGTTTTGTCATCCCAGTTTTCCATACGAGAACTAAGGCCCAAGCAGTTTAAGTAACTTGCCCAAGGTCAAATATCTAGGCTGAAACTGACACCTGACACCAAGATTCCTGGTTCAATTGAGCTTCCATTAATATTTCTTAGTTGTTGCCTTCAAGAGGGGAGACTACCTAAATTGTCTCAATTTAGATGATATGTCTTCAATTTTCTCTGCCCTGATGTTTGGCATTTCTCCTTCTTAGTGCTTATCATAATTTTAAATGACATGCCATCTGAGCACACCCTTGGCTAAGTAAGTTGTCTTCCCAGTAGAATATCCAATCAGCCTTTGCTGTCCTTGTTCAAGTTCCTGGTGATTCTGACAAAGCCTGCTATATAAGAGGGACTTATTTGATGAGGAATGAGTTCGCTGACAGTGTGCCTAAAGGCTGGCCAAGATTAAACCAGTGAGGATTTTTTGAAAGCTGGGTTTGGCCTTTATGAGGCTGAAATCTTGATACTTTCTTAGAGGTTATCTTAAGTGTCACGGGTTTGTAGCTCTCTGTAGTTCACAGAGAAGAGAGGAAATACACCATGAATGATATTTCAGATTCTCCCTCTATTTGGTCCCCCAATGTCATCTACATTTTGCCCCATCTGTCATGTCTGTGGAAGGGTTGGAAACAGTGGTAAAGGCAAGGGCAGTGTCACAGCACTGTTTACGTGGTTAAACACTTGGGAGTCCTTCTGTTTCTCAGGGATTGTTTCTCCCTCCTCTAGAGCACTCTACCGAAAATCTAAATTCAGTTCTCTTCAATCTGGTATAATAGTGGGGGAAAACATTACTGTGGATGATAATGTCATTTTGTGCAAAAATTAAGCTGTTTTTCAACACACTGAGTTTTGCATTAGTGTTCAGTTCTAATTCAGGCTGCCAGACAAACAGAAACACAAGGAGAGAAAGTGGTTGTCTTTGCTAATAAGTGTGAGGGAAAGGTGAGCGCTCAATAAAAAAAATACAAGTCATAAGGGAAGACTTGATATGAGAATAAGATATATTGCTATTGGGAAAGCCTCTTGGGACAATGGCTTGGCAGATAGTCTTCCACAGACTCTGCCAAATAAACACAACAGAAAAAAACAACAACACAATTTCTATGATTTACAGAACAAAATGGACTTTAGTTTCTCTTGATGGCAATTCTTTTAACTTTGGTACCCCAATTCCTAAGTCTCACATTATTTCTATGAATTACCTACAATATTAGAGCATACTACATCTCCACTCTCTCTCTCTCTCTTTTTTATTGGCCATTCAGACATTCAGATAATCAAAGTCTGTTTGGAGTCTATGTGGCTGCTATGACTCCTTCTGTCTCTGTCCCACTAGTATGGGCATCTTCTATAAGGCGAACCATTCTGGGCAAAGGTGGTTGCATATGAATGTTGAGGAAGACATGATGACCATTTAGATCCTCTCAGAAGGAGATGATGACTCTGTCAATAGAAAGGATGGACGGTGAAGCCAGTTGAGGTGGCCCCCACCTGTAACTTCAGCACTTAGGGGCCAAGGAGGACTACTGAGAGTTCAAGGTCATCCTAGACTACCTAGTGAGTTCTAGGGTGCCTTTGATTGAAATGTGAGGTTCTGTTCTCTGCAAAATATTTCTTAAAGAATTATTTACTTATTTTATGAAAATGAGTACAGTGTGACTGTCTTTAGACACACCAAAAGAGAGCATCGCATACCATTACAGATGATTGTGAGCCACCATGTTGTTGCTGGAAATTGAACTCAGGACCTCTGGAAGAGCAGTCAGTGCTCTTAACCACTGAGCCATCTCTCTGGCCCCTCCCAAATATATATTGGTTTTCGAGACAGGGTTTCTCTGTATAGCCCTGGCTGTCCTGGAACTCACTTTGTAGACCAGGCTGGCCTCGAACTCAGAAATCCTCCTGCCTCTGCCTCCCGAGTGCTGGGATTAAAGGTGTGTGCCACCACGCCCGGCCCAAATATTTTTAAGTGTAACTATGATTCATAATTTTAAAATTTGACTTAGAATCTGGGCCTCCCAGGGCAGGAACTTTAGGCTTTGACTTATCATATATTAACATTATCCAGCATATGCTCCACCCCTTCTCTCACTGTCTCTGTCTCTGTCTGTCTGTCTGTCTATCTGTCTGTCTGTCTGTCTGTCTGTCTGTCTGTCTATCTCTGTGTGTGTGTCTGCATGCATACATGCATACCTTTATAGAAATGAATGAATAGTTCATATGTGATTTCCTTAGATTTAATAATATAATTTTAGAAAAAAGGGAACTATCAGTGAATAAGTAGTAACTTTCTTCTGGGTATTTTCCATTTTATTAACACATTTAATCCTCAGAACAACCAAGTACAACCATTCTCATGTTTATTTTTCAAATGAGGAAACTCAATCATAGAGAAGAAAATTTGAAGTGATATAGGGGCAGAGAATAAAACCGAAACCCAGGCTTCCAGAAGAATCAGACTGCTTCCCACAGCTAAACAAACTCTCTAACCTGGAGAATTTCTGCAGTACTATTTCCTCCTCAGGAGCCATTTAGATCCTGCAAATGCCTAAAAATGACACATCACAGTCTAAAGTGAATGAACTTCAGGATTATTTTAATATCCCAAAATTGGGGGATTATGACCCTTTAATTGGGTTTCTGATTTTTTTAATCTGGTTGTATTTCATCTAGAGATAAATCAAAACTTTCCCCTCAACACAATCTACCTCTCATATTATCACTGGAATTGTTAGGAAAAAGATGTCATAAGTAGAAAATTATCCGAAGGAAGGAAGGAAGGAAGGAAGGAAGGAAGGAAGGAAGAAAAGAAAGAAAGAGGGAAAGAGGGAAAGAGGGAAAGAGGGAAAGAAAGCAGAGCAAGTTCTCAGATTCCTGGATGACTTTAAGACAAGTCAAATAGACTCGGGGAACTTCATTTCTGGGGATTAGAGTCCTATCCTGACAAAGCTGGACTTTTCACACTGTTACAATATAAAATCTCTCAAAACATGTCCATCTTGATCTAGTGGCACAGATTTCCCTTGTTCCTAGACTAAATTATTGATGCTACAGTTATCGCTTCTTATCTCTTCTTGGGGAACTCAACAAATGACTTTCCTACAGCTGAGCCAGTAATTGAGGAAGGAGAGAGGGCATTTTGATATTTTTGTTTGTTTGCTCTTGTTGTTCTTGCTCTGTGGAGTGGTTTCAGAGGTGCACACTGCTGTGGACTTGAGGGGATCAAATAATGATGCTGGGTGCCATAGTTACTTGTCCCAGTGCTCTGACAAACTTGACCATACAAGCTCAAGGAAGTAAGGGTTTATTTTGGTGTATAATTCAAAGGAGAGTCCATGATAGCAGGGGGAACATGGACACAGTAGCCTGAGGCTGCAGGTCACTTGTGACCATAGTCAAGAAGCAGACAGAGAGAGCTGGATGTTTCTGCTCAGCCAGCTTTCTCTGTTGTGTTGACTTCAGAATGACAGTCCATGAAATGGTACTGCCCGATTAAACTAACAGATGACCCCTCACAGACATGCCTAGGGGTTCATCTCTATGGTAATTTTGTATCCCACCAAGTTCAAAATCATGTTAAAGTATGACACAGGACATATTTGAATATGGAATAGACCAAGATGGCATACAACTAATTGAAGAAATGACTCAGGTTTGCAGTTGCTGCAGGAGAGAGTGCAGGGGAGGAGTCCCTGGAAGGCATCTATCATGGTTCTTTTCCATACCTAGAGGACACACTTGTAATAGGAGCCATAGAAAGTTGATAAGGAACCCAACGGTCTGCCAAATCTGAGGACCATTAGTTTTTATTCAACTGGACAAATAAGGAAGTATTCTGCCATTTTGTTATTGTCCAAACAATATGGTAGCTGTGCTACAAACAAGTAATTATATACGTAGCTATGTCTAATGTGTCTGTTAAACCAGTATTTGTCCATGAACCAGACCCATGAGATAGCTATAGTTAATGATTTCATTTTTAAGGAGTTCTTTTAATTTTTATTGGTGCATATAAGTAGACATGATTGTGTGGAGTGAGTTTTTTTTCCAACTTTTATTAGATATTTTCTTCATTTACACTTCAAGTGTTATCCAGAAAGTTCCCTATACCCTCCCCTCTCCCGGCCCTGCTCCCCTACCCACCCGCTCCCACATCTTGGCCCTGGTGTTCCCCTGTACTGGGGCATATAAAGTCTGCATGACCAAGGGGCCTCTCTTCCCAATGATGGCCAACTAGGCCATCCTCTTCTATATATGCAACTAGAGACATGAGCTCAGGGGGTACTAGTTAGTTCATGTTATTCTTCTACCTATAGGGTTGAAGACCCCTTCAGCTCCTTGGGTACTTTCTCTAGCTCCTTCCTTGGGAACCCTGTGTTCCATCTAATAGCTGACTGTGAGCTTCCACCTCCATGTTTGCCAGGCATTGGTATAGTTTCCCCCGAGACAGCTATATCCGGGCCCTTTCAGCACCATCTTGCTGGCATATGCTATAGTGTCTTTGTTTGGTGGCTGACTGTGGGATGGATCCCTGGCAGCCGCAGTCATTGGGTCCATTCTTTGGATTCAGCTTCACACATGATCTCTGTAACTCTTTCAATGTGTGCTTTGTTCTTAATTCTAGGAAGGGGTAACGTGTCCATATTTTGATCTTCTACCATTTGTTATTTCAATTTATTTGATAAACACAAATGGACATGTTTCTATAGGGAAAGCATCATTTGCTGGTTTATGGGAATATTACCAAGCTCCAGGTTACTCAGCCAGCTCTTCCTAGTTTTATGATCTAAAGCAAGGAATTCAATTTCCTCATATGACAAATAAAGCTCATTACTGGTCCTCAGTGTTGGTCACGCGAAGATTGCCTAGGTTAACATGCGACAAGAAATCTAATGTTTCTGCATGTGTTTGGGGCAGCATGAATAATGGTACTTATGATGTTTAAGATCCTGGCCGACATTGTACTTGGTGCTTTTTATACTCAGTATCTGTCACTGGAAATATGCTTCTCAGAAGCTATAGACCTGGTACCTACTCAGTTAGTTCATGCTTGCTTTATGAAGTAATCTTCTATCTGGTTTTAATTTCACATATACTTCTATTCTAAGCCTAGATCTGTCTTTCTACAGCTTTCATTTTACCACATGACAATCCAAGGAGAAGAAAATTTGTAATCTTTTTCTTTAGACAGTTTTCAAAGAGGAGATGGAGAAAGCAAATGAGACAATAAGAAATGCTCATTAGTAGCCATCTGAGAATGTAGAGTCTCAGTGAGCTACTACCCCATACTCAGAATGACTAAACTAAAAACAATGGATAAGAAGAAAGGAAAAGCAAATCCAGAAATGATAACCCCAGGTGCTGACAAGGGCATGAAGTCACAGGACCAGTTGGACATTGTTAATGAGATTATAAAACCATACATCCACTTTGGAAAACTGCTGGCACTTAATATACACCTAACAGTAATCTTGTTCTCAGTGCTGCCTAAGGGAAATAAAAAGTATATTCACAGAAAAAATGATTATAATGCCTTTATTCATAAGTGCTAAAAAATGGAAAACTATCCAGATGTTCTTAAGCTGGTGAATGGATTAATAGGCTATAATCTGAAGTCATGCAATAAAGTCCAATGCTAAGGAAGTTACCAACTACTACAAAACAGGCATTTTTCAGGTCTCTAGGTGAATTCAGGGAGGTAGATTTGAGGGATGCATATAGTTATGACGTTCAGGAAAAGGCAGACTATTGAGACAGAATATAGAATGCTGGCTAAGAGCTGAAGACCATTGATGGTTAATTTCAAAAGGAGCTTGACAGGATATATTGTGATAACTCTCAATATTACAGTGGTGGTAGCTACACTGGATTATAGTGTCTTCCAGATCTTATAGAATTCTATACTAATAAAGATAGATAAAACATTATGGACTATGTAGGTCAATAAATCTAAGAAAATCCTTCTTAATATCAGACCTACAGCTCAATTAACTAAGCAACAAAATATATCCTTTCAAATGGGTTCTTAAATACTGTCCCCGAATGACCTTTGCTGTCTTCAGCCAGTGTCCCTCTGTCAGGACAAGATGCTGTATGCTATTTGACTTCTTTCTGTTTGATTCGGCTCTCTCACACATGGAAGGTCTCACCAGTTCTTGATGCATGTCGACGTCACTCAGGTCTAAGTCGCATGTCACTGTCTTAGTGACCTCCTCATTCCAGTACAGTTATATCTCTAGAAATTTCTCCTGTGACTTCTTTGAATCACTCATTTGGAATTTTAACATTTGAATTTTTATCTAAATGCTGTTTGTTTTCAGACTTATGCACTCACTTACTCTTAAATGACTTGAACAGACATGTAACCGAGTAAGTAAACACATAGATTAGTACCAGAGGAGAAATCACCATTACAGGGAAGCCCTTCAGTGGCGTATTCAGGTATATCTAGCCCAGATCAAATGCAGGAAGTGGTGGATTTTCTAAACTCAGACAGAATCCACACGGAATAAAACTCTCCTTCTAGTTCCTCAGGGAATGCCAAGAAACCCTATCTAAGAACACGTTTCTGGTCTAAGGTCACTTGGAAATACAATCTAAAAGCTGGAGAGACCTGTGGTGAAGTTCCTCCAGGTGTTGATTTAGTGCCTGGCTCCCCCTAGGGGGCCACAGTCTTCACAACCTCTCTACTCCTTTCTTTAAAAGTTTGCTTAAAGGAAAATGTATAGGCCATGATTCTTAGAAACTTGACATGGGATAGTTTTCATATTGATGTCAACTGGCCCTAAGAAAAAAATTACAGTTGTAGGTTTCCTTGGAGTGAGAACAGAGAGCACAACAATAATAAGGTGAATCTTTGTTAAGAGCTTGTATGGGGCAGACACTGTGATAATACCCTCAGGTGCAGCATCAATCCCTATAAACTCTGCGAGGAGAGTATAAATGCACAACCCTTACTTGAAGTCCTCTGTCTAGATGCTTCAGTGCAAACGTATACACATATGTGATAGTTATGAATGTTATTTATTAAATGATGCCCTACTATGGTCGAGGTAGCATATGCAGTCAAGCATACTAATATTCTGCCAATTAAACCTCTTTCTTATAGCTCAGTGGCTAAGACCACTTGCTGGTCTTTCAGAAGACCAGAGATTGATTCTCAACATCCATTGTAGGTGGCTCATGACTATCTATAATGCAAACTCTAGAGGATCCAAGCACTCTCTGGCTTCTGCTTATATCTTCATGCATATGGATATACTTGCTCACATGCAGGCACACGTACATACACATGCACACACACACACACACACACACACACACAAGCACACACACAAATAAAAATAAAAATGTAAAAAGTCTACCTCTTTCTTTTTACATGAAGTTAGATAAATAAAAATTATATATAGCCTGATACAGGTTCAGAATAATTTTGTCACTAAAGGGTTACTGAAAACATCTTTGCTTTATTGAGAATTTTTGAGTTGTAGATAAAGAGACTTATAGGCCTACACCCTCTGGCTGTTTTAAAGTATGAGAAACTGAGGTATCGTTAGGACAACTGGCATTCATTCTCTCGCTAATTGGTGGTGCAATCAGGAGGCATACTTTGATAGCTTCAGCTCAGAATATTCTCTTTCTGCATGTCTCTTTCTCTCTACTGGTTTTTCTCCCCCCCCGACACACATGTACACACACATGTACATGCATATACCCATATACACATACATGTGGATACATACAAGCACACATACTCATGCACACAGCTTAAAATCAGACACGTCTACCATGTGTAGAAAGCACACTTAATTTAACCTAACTAAACCTATAGATTTCTCCACCATCTTGCTCTAACTGATGAAGGTAAATGAGATGTGAGCAGTCAGGTGTTGCCCCTTGCACCCCTCTCTAGGCACCACCCTTCCCACAATATTTTAACTTGTTAAGTTAAAGTTTAGTTAGTGTTGTATGTCCTGGCCATTTATACGGGTGAGCACCTAGGATGTGCGCTTCTATAGCCATCTTTCCTCTCTTCAGTCATGCTCCTGGAAGTAGGTCTACTTTGTTGTTTTCTTGTTGTGTGTCAGTTTGCTATGTGAGTATATCATTGGCAGTTTTTCTCTCAGTGGACATGTGAGGTGGTTCCAGTTCAGAGGAGGTTCTTACTGTCATCAACTGTCAGAGTCTAGCTCAGGCTTAATCTCCATAGGCTATCACAATAGAGCAAACCAGTTCCTCCCATCAGAATAAAGACAGCTGGCCCACAAATGACCTTGCCTTCTGTTTAAAGGGATCTTACAAGATAGGCTTTTTCTGTAAAGGGCCAAAGAGTAGACGATTTGGATTTTGTGAGCTGCATGGCTCTCACAAATATGGACTCTGCCACTGTGGTACATCAGCACCATAAACAATTTGTAAACTGGTACATGTGAACTCCAACACATCTTCAGTTGGAGAAACACGAGGTGGTGAGATTTGATCAGTAAGTTACAGTATGGCAAAACTTCCTTTCTAGTGAATGTTGTGAAGTCATTAAATCATTGGGGGCCTGTTTCTTAGTGTGGGACCGTGGCTTTTTCTTCACTATCTCTACTTTCAAGCTTAGGATGTAGAAGGTTTGATTTGTCACACACTATGCCGTGATGTGCTCTTCACTGGGATCTCAGACTAATGGAACTGAGTGATCATGGACTGGAACCTCTAACACTGTGAAAGACAAAAACAAAACTTTTTAACATGACAAGAAAAGTATCTATGTTATTTTGTTGTAGTGATGGAGAGCTGGTTATGGACCACTTGAACGAGTACTACTCTTGATTGTGTCAATGTCCAACCTGAGTTTGGAGATGCTTAATAGCATGTATACTGGTGGGTAGTATGCAGCACTCTTTTGGTACATCTATGAATCAACTCCAGGGTATTTGTATGGCCTGAAATTATATGCAAAATGTGTATTATAGGGGTGTATGTATTTTTTGGTAGCTCTTACTATAGCTTTTCTTTCTTTCTTTCTTTCTTTCTTTCTTTCTTTCTTTCTTTCTTTCTTTCTTTCTTTCTCTCTCTCTCTCTCTCTCTTTCTTTGTTTTTGTTTGTTTGTTTATTTGTTTTTCGAGACAGAGTTTCTCTGTATAGTCCCCACTGTCCTGGAACTCACTTTGTAGACCAGGCTGCCTCAGACTCAGAAATCCACCTGCCTCTGCCTCTCAAGTGCTGGAATTAAAGGTATGTGCCACTACTGCCTGGCTTACTGTAGCTTTAATGAACATAATCCCCACTTATTTTGCTGATTATTTGTAATAAAGAAAATGTTCTGTTTCAGGTGAGAAAAAAAGAAAAGAGTTATTTTTATCCCCAGATCAGGAAGAACAAAGGCCTAGAGAGACAGAGATAAGAAATCTGCATATGTATTATAAGATGGCCTAGTTGGCCATTATTGGGAAGAGATGCCCCTTTATCTAGCAAACTTTATATGCCCAGTACAGGGAAATGCCAGGGCCAAGAAGTGGGAGTGGGTGGGTTGGGGAGCAAGGTGGGGGGAGGGTTTAGGAGACTTTTGGGATAACATTTGAAATGAAATGAAGAAAATATCTAATAAAAAAAAAGAGAGAAAGAAATAGGAACATGGGAAATGGGAAAAGTCAAATGGTTTGTTGCCATATATGTTGCCAAGGTAATTTTTCTAACCAGTGAAGGCAAAGCATCCAAATTTTGAATTCAAATATAAATTTAAGAAAGGGATATCTTTCTTTAGAAAAATGAGTGGTTTTTCATCTGAGATCTGTCTCCCCTTTTGTATGAGTCTTGCCTACAAGGCATGTAGTCCAGTAGTGGCAGACCTACAGGTAGGTTAAATGAGTTTCATGCTGAAGCACTAGGTACCACTGCTGTTTCTGAGGATTAATAATCCCACATGAATGATAGTATCTGTAGCTCTAAATTTCTATCTTTATATATATGGCACATGTCCTTCTGGATGGGTTCTATGCCTCCAAAGTACTTCCTGCACTGAAAAGAATAGCAAGATAGTGGGCACATTATTGTTAACTGTATTTCATGTTCTCAATTCCTTTGAGAAAGGTCCTAATTAGTCTAAGCAGTGTTTAATGTAAATCAAGTTTCACTTTCAAAATTTCAATGGCCCCATTCTGACAGAATGTAGATTTTTTTTAGTGCTATACATAAAACATGGGTGCTAGTAAAACACTGTAATGACAGGCAGAGAAGAGCAGAAATCAATACATAGAAAGTTCCTGAAATTAGGTAGGCATGACCTCCTGCAGCAGACTGAGAAATAACCCTGGGCAGCCAGCCTTGCTGGGTAGTTGTGGAGGGCTGGGGCTTCTGCCTTGCATTCACTGCCCACTCTAGCCAAGCTTCTGCAGATGAATGCTCTGACTTACCAGGGAAGGAAATGCAGCTGAAGACTGCCCTGCATGAAAATCTTGAGGCTAGACAACCCTTGGGACACTGCTGAGATTCTCAAAGCCCTGATTTATTTCACAATGTAATTCAATTATGGTAAACAGAGCGTGCTTTTATATTTTCCAATCCTCTTATACACCAAATCACAAAGCCAGATACCTTTTATTAGTGTTTGATAGCATGTGGTTAGCAGGGATATAAAGAAAATAAAGAAATGGGGTACTTACAGATTTAGTATAAACTATGATTAATTTTTATTAAGAGGAGACATTTATAAATCATGAGCTGACAACTTTTTTAAAGATCTTTTTTTCTTGAGTTGGATAGATCTTTGCTATGCAGAATGCAGAATTGTATATGAGATATTTGAGTGTCTGAAACGATGTATGATAAATGAAGTAGCATGCTACTTATACGCTTATCATGTTCCCTGACTAGCAACAGGTTCAGCAAAGGGCACAGCCAGTAAATGAAATTTTCCACCAGGACAATATATCATCACAAGAAATGTATGCGCTGAAAACTTACAAGCTTGCTCAAGATGCGGACAAGGTGTGAAATGGTAAAAAATGAAAAGCAGCCAGATCATTCAGCAAATTTCAAATTCAAGTGGATATTGGTTGGAGCTGATGCCTTAGCTGTTTCAAACCACAAGAGTGAGGGAGAAGATGCAAACACTGTCTGAAGGCAAGAATAAGTTTCTGTTATTACCAATGCCACAGAAGCAAAGTAAAGGGCACAGCGCTGTACATGGCTGCTGTGATATTAATTGAGAAAGAGCTTTCTGTTATATTTTCTGAGGAATCTTCATTATGTTTAACCTTGAACAAGTCTCTTAATACTTCCACACTTTAATTTTTCTGCTTGCTAAATGCAAGGGAGAACAAATAATCTTATAAAGTGTCCTCTTTAAAAAGAGAATTTTGTGGTTCTCTGATTTTTATTTTGAAACCACCAAAAGAAATGGTCAGAGTAGAGGGTTTTCAATACATATTATATTAACAGTTGCTCAGGAGGAGCTTGCAATTGCATTTTGCTGCTTAACCCAATAATAACAGCATCTACTCAAGGGACATGCCAGAAAATGCAAATGTGCTTGGTTAGTACTTTCTTTCAATAATTATCATACCTTGTAGCTTATTCTTGCCATCTCTGATTTCCTTCAAAGCCACTGAACAATGATCCTGTCACAGAAGTGTCTGTACAATCCAGGAGGTGCAAGCTAAGTCCCCCCCACCATGTTAACATCAGGAGACACCAAGGACTGCTGATAGGCACCAGGCATCCTATTTCCCTTTGCTAGCTACTTCTGGTGACAGTGTGAAGTGACAGCTGCAAGGGTGAATTACCTGCAGGTAGTGTCAATAGGTAAAAATTACAATAGACCTCAGTGACAGCTATTCTAAAGAAGGGTTTCCTGTATGTTAAAAAGCTCAGTGGAGACAATGCCCAGAAAGTAAAGGAATAAATGCAATCTGATGGAAACCGAATCTTGTTAACACCAAGGACCTTAGAGGAAAAACAGGCTGAGACTCAGTGACATTGAAGGAAAGGTGCAGTGTGGGCACAACATCTGTCTGACCCTAAATGGCTGAAGTGGAGGTGGTAACAACTGCTTTACCAAGTCACCATGTGGATGACTGGGTACTACCTGGAGCCTCCTCAGCATGCTGCTTCATATCTGGGAGTCATTCTCCTTATGATATCCACTAACACCTCTAGGACATTGCTTTTGTTTCTTCTGTTCCAGAAAGGAATGCCTGTGAATCTCATCCAGTAAAAATGGGCTTCTAAAATGAGTCAGGAAAGTGAAAACCCTATTTATAGCGAGGAACAAAAAGACGAGATGATACTAATTAGGATAGGAAAGGTAGCTAGTCCTAAACTGTATGAGATAGCTGGAATCACCATCCTCGTGGTACCGCCTCTAGGTAAACAACCCAGCAGGTTAGGATGTGCAACATATTACAAATGTGTGAACCAAAAGTAGAAAGAGGAAGAACAGGCTCCTGAGCATAGTGAGAAAGCTAAGTCTGAAAAAGAGTTGTAGAAGACAGCTTATATTCAGCTAGGTCTGGCAACAAAGTTATTTTGTCAGATGGTGCCCTGATCTGGATGGGCTTCCTTGTAGAAAGATGTTACATGTCATAGAAATAGAAACAATGGCATTAGTGATGCGTGGGAAATTCAGTGTGCTGGCAAGAAGACTGACATTAGCAGGAAGCAAAGCTTTTTTGAGAAGTCTCCATTAAATAGTCATTTTGCTTATGTGGGGAAGAGATAAGAAGTATATTTGGAACAAAGGATGCTTTGACACCTGGGGTGGGGGCAGTGTTCTGCAAAGCAGGATAGCCAGAGACACCAAGAAAGGCAGTCTCCAGGAACACATCCAACAGGCCCTTCCTAGAGATGAACACATGACTACCTTTCATCTTCACTTGAAAAAGAAATCACAGGGTCCAACAACTGATGGAAACTAATCGTCACAGCAAAATTTATAGAGGACAAGGCTCAGGAGCACATAGGGCCACCGTACTGAGTGATATCAGAGAGTACCGTCCACATGCATTCTCTCGGCATCCCATGAAGACGTCCCAATAGGGCACGGTTGAAAGCATCAATGTGCTTATAAGAGAATATTTCCACTCATGTTCACAATCTTATTTTAATTATAATAATTTCTGAGAGTATCATCATATTCAATATTTAAGGAATTCAATTCATTATTAAAACAGAAACACATTTTTTTCCTAATAGAAAATTTCCAATAACCTCGGCTTATTGTCCACAGGATGGAGCTCATATGGTGCTGTCTTTAGCATACACTAACGGTGGAGTTTCTAAACAATTTATGCTAAAACAAGCAGGACAGGAGGTCCACATATCTGTGGGTAGCAGAACATTAAAGATTCAACAATGCTTTCCTCTGTGCTGAATACCATTTAATGAAACATCTCAGAGGAAATAACCGCATGCTCTGATTTCACAACTGGGAGCCCGGAAAACACGAGTGGGGGACAATTGAGCGGATGGATTGATATAATTAAAGTCATAAGGTTTTATGTTTTTTTAAAGACTCTGCTGTGCAGGGGAATGAGTCACTGGGAAGAACAGTAATGTAACCATGTGGTGGGGGTGAGACTCCCGAGCTCACGTTCCTAGCGGAACCCTGGCTGCCAGCAGGAGCTTGTCTGACCGTGTGGAGAGGTCCCAAGACCAAGCTCTCTGCTACAGCGCTCTATACTCAGCTCACCACAGGCCGCCGCTGGACAGAATGATTCCTCTGTGGAATAGGAGGGGAAGGCATGGTCCTTGGCAAACTGTTCCTTCCAATTGCAGATAATAAGAATATAGCAGTGCAGGAAGCTTCATACTACCTAGTGTTTATAAGGTTTTAAATTACTGAGAACTTAAGGAACGTGAAAGGCAGCAATATGATCGAAAATTCAAATGGTGGAATCCAGGCTAAATACCCACAAGATTGAAAGATTTGAAAAATTACCTAGTTTTATGTACTATCTTACTCAGTAAACTATGATTTTTCTATTGCTCATGTTGGAACATTGCAATATTAAGAATGTGGGTCAAAGTGCCTTTTAACTGGTATCCTTGGAACACAATGAAATCTCTATTTAATAAAACATCTAAGGAACATACAAATTAGCTAACCATTAGCTAACAATTCACACTTTGTAAGAAAACATCTTAAATATTCAAGTTATAATATTTTTATAAGAATCCAAGATATTATTGGATTCTTATAAAAGCTACGCATAGAAGCCAAGAAGAATAGTTCCACGAAGAACAGAAATATTACAAGCAGAGTCAAGAAATTTTGCAGATATCCTTGAGAGAGCACAAAACTTTATTTCATGGGCAAATCCTAAATTTAATGCCATGAAAATTGATCCCACACCAGCAGACTCTTTGCCTGTAGCATGTGCCTTATTTCAGACCAATGACATGGGTCATAACTACTTCGGATCTTAGCAAGTCATGGAAACATGAAACAATTGCTGCAGCAATAATATTTGCTCCATATGTTGAGTTCAGTGAAGTCCCTGGTACTAAGAAGCTCAAGGAGGATCTGAGCAGTGTCAGCTGCTCATTCTTGCCATTCTGTAGCAATATGCTATTCAGATTTACTCACTAAATATGGGAAACCTACTCTAGATGGAGGAGCTGGCATGCATTCTTATAAAATTGAGTGCTTTCTCCTTTAAATTAAAGAATTCTCAATCTAGTGCCTACAAGCCATAGTCTTACAAGAGGGATTCCCTTCATTTTCCAGATTATAAATGCAGTGGCTATCATTCTAGTTGGTGACCTTGGCCATTCATCAAGAGATAGCAGTTAACTTTGATCTAGAAGAGGAACAGGTAAAATGCATTGATTATGTTCTTTCCTTTTTTATTACTGGAATCTTTGTACCCTATTTGTCTGGTGTCTGTGTTTGGAAAGATGAACAATGAATAAACATCTAGGTAATATCTGAAAAACATGTCAACAGTGGTATATATTCAGATGGTAATCACAAAATAATATTTTTATCTGCTTGTAAAATTTTAAACTATTGATGTGTTTCAGGAAAATATATTTATAGCAGCTTTTATCACCATAATGAGAAACTTCAATGATTTTTATGTATGTTGACTTTTCTACCCTAAATAAAGAGAAGAATCATAGACAACATTTTTACATTCACTTCTTAAAAATAAATTGTACTTGTTCCAGAATGGTTGATAATCACTTATAACAATGAAATCGTTGTGAATGGGGATCGGGGATCAGAAAAACATGGATTTAAATTCAAGTTCTCTTAAATTTGCTATATTTACCAGGGCACACTACTTGCTGACAGAAACAACCCTAAACATAATCTGTTTTGTTGTTGTTGTTGTTGTTGTTTGTCTTTTTGATTTTTCTACCCATACTATTGTCGGGTAAGGGCCTGCTCTACACAGGTGTCAGGAAATCTCTAGGCCTTTCCCTAAGTTCAATAGATCCTCTGCATCGGAGATATGGGGTGGAGTTTAATAGCACAAAGCTTTAAGGGTAATTCTGGAAGAGGATACCCGAGTTTCCTTACATTCTTTTGGCCAGAGATGTCCTAATTAACTGCTAGACAGAATAGAAGATATAGTCTATAAGTCAACATGAAAAATAGGAAAGGGTATTTGTTTGTTTACAGAAACATCTCTGTCATGTCACCCAGTAATTTTCAGTCAAACTTCTATCTTGTTTAAGATGGCCCAATTGTATGAAGTCCATCAAGCAGAAATGATTAAAGATGATATTTACAAAGCATTTAGTGTCTGGTATCTAATAAGTGGTCAAAATACTGAATTCTTGGAATTTTATTTAATTTCTGAAGCAAAAGTGCACACAACTATGAAGGATACAAACGTGTTTCAGTCACCCTAACAATATTAAGATCCTTTGCTTACCATGATTTCCAGTCAGGCAATCTTTCAGTCTGTGATTGTGAATCCAATCAGGCATTCTCCCCCACTGCCCTGCTTCTCCCTCTAACATCTCTAAGGTTCGTGTACTTGACATTTTGGACTGCATGGCTTTGGTGGCAGGGCTGTCCTGTTCCTCACATTCAGAATTGTCCCTGTAGGCACCAGCAGCATCGCCTCCTCCAAAAGGAACAACAAAAAATGTTTCTATACATTTCCAGATATCCCTGGAAGTTGTGGGGTGAATCACTACTAGCAGAGCATTTCTGTGCTAGATGTTATTTTTCCGTGTTGGAGATTGAACTGAGGGCCTTGTGCATGCCGGGCTATCTCATCCAGCCCTTTCTCTCCCTAGCATTTCTATACCTTATTAACACAGACCCATTTTGGGTGGAGGTTGTATTTTACAATTTGTATTGTAACAAATTTTGTCGGCTAAGATTTCATCTGACACACGCACGCCATATTAAACATACTGACAAATAAAGCCTGGCATTCCGCTTTTGCTTATTATTTATTTCGAGAGTGGTCCAAGTGGTCTGATACTTCTGAGGGAGGCTGTGTGCTGTTCTCACTTTCCTTGCTGTGGGAAAAGAAAAACCACCACAGTCAGAGACTGGAAGCTGTCCTTGTCAGTCACTCAGCTCCTCAGACCTTGCTGAGACCTGTTACTATCTCCTCGTACCAGGGTTGTGCCATCCAGCCCTGCTACCTTGCGCTTATACAAAGCTTGTAGGAATTGTTTCATTTTCCCTCAGTGTGAGAACTGAGTGGGATGAATTTTGCATTCACTGCATGCTCAGCTGACGTGAACTAGGTTTGAGGCAGTATATGGTTGCATTAAAAGTAGATATCTCTGTTAGAAACCCCCACCATCTTACAATGTTCAAGGCCACACACATTGTTCAGGGCAAAGATGGCACAGAAAAATGGAAAAGCAACTGTTACAAAATCCATACTGGGCACATACATTTTCTGCATGAATGGCATGTTTTGTGTAAATAATATTCATGTAATTACTATGAAAATTCTTAATGCATGCATGACCTTAAATGCTAAGTTGATCAGTTGACATCAGAGCCACTGTAGTGAACACTTTATTGGTAGAGGTATTAGGCAGTCAGGCCACAGGATGAGGATAAGAGATGGAGGCCGCACTGCTTCCTTCTAAAATAATCCCTGATTCATTAACATAGGACTGGCCTGAGTGCTTGCTTTCATATGCTTCTGGAAAGACTGCAACTTGTTCAGTTTTCTCTATGGCTGACCTTTTGGACAAGGATTCCCAGCTCTTCAAGACTGCTTCCTTATGTACAGCTGGAAGACACGCAAACAAATGCCACCTTGTTTGTGTGTGTCTCTCTCCAGCCCTTTATGTATTCCCAAGTAAATGTCAAGGGGGCTGCTATCTTCGAACTGGAGCTATCAATCTACCAGGAGCAGCATATCTCAAGAGAGGCTCTCTTTACTAAACAGGAACTTGATGCTGAAAAGGATCCCTGCATGCCATTTCATAAGCACTGCTTACCACTCTGTGGTCCATGGTGGTCACTGATGGATTAGCAGGGATGTACTTGTGGTTGCAAAGAGATGGAGATCAGAAGGCTTTCAGTGTCTGAGTCTGGTCCCCAGGGTATGTTTATCCCATGTTCTATGGAGTCCACAAGGCACTCCCAGAACAGCTATTGTGGAGCCATCCATGAACCAGGGAGTAAGGGTCCCAGGCTCAGCAACTATTAATTAAGAGAATTGTTCCCAGGACTGCAATTACAACCCAAAAGATCCCACTTAGCATCTCTTCAGGAATCTCTTGTTTCTGTAATGCTGATGTCTCTAAAAGATTCATTTGTGGCCACTTACTGATTACATTTACTTCAGTATATTGTTTCAGATGGACAGGACGGGAAGCCGATACTAGATATTGACCTGGGCAGCATCCTGTGATTACGTAGCTGCCCCAGCTATCATTAACCACCCTGTTTTATTTTCTGAGTGCCACAAACACTACTGATGACAGACCCATGACCTTTTCCCTAGAAGTGCTATGAACTGAAAGCACGCAGAAATGATGTGAGGGGTGTATGGCAGCTTGACTCTTTCAATGCTCTGACAGTCTCTGGCTCTGAAGTTGGAGCACATTTTGGAGGGAGAGCTAATTGCATTCCATTTGTATGGAATAACTAACAACCTGAAAGGAGAAAGGGGAAAGGGGGAAAGAGGGAAGGGGGAAGGGGAAAGGGGGAAAGAGGGAAGGGGAAAGGGGAAAGGGGAAAGCAAAGGTCCTCCTTTGTATATAGCCTACTCTAGCCCACTCTCAAAAGCAAAATTACTGTGCTTTATTTTAAATTAAAAAAAAATACTCTCAATTTAAGTCACCACCATTAAGGAAAAAAAGTAGGTGAGCTAGGTAAAGTACTTTTTCAATAAGCATAAAGACTTGAGTTCAGCACAGAACCCATGCAAAAGCTGACATAGCAGCCAGCATCTATAGCTGCAGTGTTGTGGTGGTGGAAGTCAATTAGGGCTCAGGGATGTGTGCCCAGTCTAGTTGAAGTGGCAGTAAGAATCTTGCCTCAAGACCTGGGGAGGGAGAAGGGAGGTCAGTACAGAAGATGGAGAGAGGGAGAGGTGAAAATAACACGAAAAATGTTTGAACAAGCCATATGGATTCCTTTTTAAAATCTACTCCAAATGATATACAATACCTAAAAGTATATATAGTTTACATAGCATATATAGTTTACATGAAGTGAAGCCACTTAGGCTGACAGTGTTTCCTCCAAGAGCCATATATTAACTAACCAAATTCCTAATACCAGGCAGGAAAAACAGCTTTTCAAGTTGTTTGTCAAGGAAGTCCAAGAGACTCCCCAAACAACATAGACTTAGTTGCCCCCACAAATCTGAAAGGTATGTGCCTATTGCTGAAGACATCACACACTTCAGACTCAGTACTCGGTGGGTCTGAGCTGGTTCTGACCCAAAAACCCTCCTCTCTGAGGAGTAATTTTCATGGTACTGAAAAGTGGCCGTGCAAGCTTCCAAGGGACAGAAGCAACCAATAGTCCCACACAGCTGTGAAGTCCATGAACCACAGAGATGACCAGCATGACAAGTTAATACTGAGGGTACAGTAGTGGCACACTTACATCTTGTAACCAAGAGCCAACTAACTTGACTTAAGGAATGCTTGATAGAAGAGACTGTACCCAGTACCGGAAATCTAGCCAATTAAACAGGGCTAATGAGGTCATGGATCTTAAAGGAGAACTTACAACCACCAGTCTACTAAACCAATATAATTCTTAACTATCTTCTAAATATTTGTTCTTATACCCACAGATAAGTGTATCTCTCAACCTTCACCAAAACCAAAGAAGCTTCTCTTTTAACAGTCATGGACCATTACAGAAAACCAGAACTGGTCAAAATTTAGAGAACAACCTATCTTGTGGTACCCTGCACCAGTGGATATATCTCCAAGGGAATACTGAGGAAGAGGGGACAGAAAGATTATAAAAGCTAGAGGAGCAGAAAATTTGTTATGAGATTGTGCCTCCCGGAAGTGTCAGGGAAGTGTTCCCATGATATCTCAAGAATATGGCTACCTGAAGAAGACCTGGTTCTAATGTGGAAGGGAGAAATCTCATGGGCTTCCACCCTTAGACAAAGAACTGCAGGCAGCTAAGGGATGATGAGAGTCAGAGAGTAGTCTTCCCAGAGAGAGGAACTCCCTACTTGGTTATCTAATGATAAATACTCAGCCCTGATATCATGCACTTGCAAGCCACACTAAATAGACTTAGCAAGTTTTATTTACACACACACACACACACACACACACACACACACACACACACACACACACACTCAAACACATACACGCACAAATTCACACACATTTAAAAATGGCTAACATGTAGTAACATTATTATTTATAACATATAATTCCCTTATTACCTGGTTGTATATATGTGTATTTACATATACACAAATATAAATGCTGTGGGTCAAATAACCTCAGAACGTAAAAGCCAAGGGAAAGAGGAAAAACTGTGGCCTGTGTAAGGCAGAAGAAGCGTCCCCATCTCTCGAACTCTTTCTCCTCACCTCTCTATCTACAACAGCATCATTTCACCAAGGATCCCTGGAGCTGCTGTCGCCTGCTAGCTGCACACTGACTTCCAGCAGCATGATTTTAATGGTACCAGAGTCAGGAGGTATGCCGGGCCCATCAAGTCAGAGCTCTGTAACAGGGTGGGGAGGTCAACGTGCTTCTAAGGCTTCCACGCAATGTCTTGGAACAAACAGCTCCAGCTCATTAAAAGGAACTTGTAATTTTCTTATTAGGGAAAAATAGAAAAATCAAAAGTAGCAAACTTCACAAATGGAGTGTAGTTGATGAGAATAATGACAATAAAAGAGGCAGTTCAAACTGTCAGCCTGAAAGGAACCATTTCCAATACTAAGTGGATTATTGAAATACAGTTCAAGTGTCAATTTAGCCAAAGGCCTTAGTTTTTAGAATTTTATTTATTTATTTAATTTTTTTTTAAAAAGAAATTCTATTATCAGCTCTGCTTCATAAAGAAATGAAAAGAAAGAAGAGAGGCAGATAATAGATTTTTAAATTCTAAGGCAAATAATTTCATGGCTTATGCTTTGCTATGGCAATCAGAGAAATTGAATACATCAGACACTTAAGGCACAGTAACTTAGAAGTTAAAGACTTGAAAAAGCCATGAGCAGCTGTCACTGTAGTAAGAAGAACGAGGGACAGACCAGCCCATCCTGGCTACCTCTTAAGAGCTCCCCCACACACCTACCCCTTACTACCAAACAGAAAAAGACCGGCTTATCCTTTCCTTCCTAGAATGCACTTCTCTGGTCACAGAAACAATTGCAATTATTTCACAAAATTGGAAGACAAAGATAGAAAAATGGACTTTTGAACGATCCATTTGTAGGAAGATATAAATTTACCATTTTGCTAACATGTTTGAGGTTTTGATGAGGTGACAAGCATACTTTGGAGACAAAAAAAAAAAAAAGAAAGTGGTTTAAAATAAAACCTTTCTGTTCAGTGCATTTGCTTCTCTTGTGTGCATTTGAGGGCTTTCCTGGACATTACCTAAACAATGCAGAACTAAGGAGGAGTGGTGGTGTGCCTCTGAGATGAACAGTTGGGTTGTGTTTGTGAGCCTTTGATGTTCTCTAATAACCCCAAGTAAAAGGCTGAATGCGTTCAACAACAGTAGCTGAAAAAAGAGCAATGAGTCATATTATAAGAAAATGGAGAAAAGGATCCAGGCCTCTCCACTGAGCACACTCCTATATTGTAGGCAATCTGTGATAACACCCTTTTCATTTCTGTTCAGTCCCATAAAATTACCACTAACATTACAACTCATGCAGAACACAGATAAATGTAAAAATGTCACAGAATTCTTCCAGATGGGACTTTTAGTTCCACTAGATCACCATCTACTTTTTACTTGTCTAATATTTCATTACAACCTTCCATAAGTTAATTTTCTTCCCACTGACCATGTAAATCACAAATCAATTTTCATTTAAAATGCCTGACTACAGATTGCTCCTGAAAGCTTGGCGTGTATGCTTCAGTGAACTCTCCAATGTCCTTAATGTACATTAGAAAAATGTTGTTTTTCTAAAAAAAAAAAATTCTTAAAAAAAAAAAAGAAAGAAAAAAGAGAATTAATTCTACCTTAAAATCTGGCATGAGACCCGAGGCTTCCTATGCTCTTCTTAAAAGCCTGATGTATCTTTAGGCATGAAATCACTTGTGGCCAAACATTTACCATGAAAATAGCAATGTTTTACACTAGCATAAAATATAACCTATTTACCCAAGAAAATGCCTGGCATTTTCTATTATACACACGTGGGATAGTTTTTTTTTAAAAAATAAAATATGGGTAAAATTTGGGTTAACATCTCTTTTTATCATTGATAATTGTGTGAATACTGCAAATATAGAAATGTTTCTTTGATAGTCACTTGAGGCTCAGATTTCTCCTCAGTTACAGAGGCAGGAGGTCGATCCCAGTTCTCACAAGTATCATAGCACTAAAGTCACCTTCAGCTTTGTAGGAGAATAAGAAGCATTTGAGTTGGGGGCAAGTTCAACAGTTACAAAGCAACAAAGTATTTTGTGATAGACCTCAACTTTTTGCTCCTTAATTAAAACATATAATTTTCATAGTATTTTGCATTGAGCAGATACTTATGCCTGATAATATTTTGAGTTCTTTTCCAGCATTAAAAGGATTCAAAGAGGCTTAAAGTTTTGTTCTTTACATTGTGTAAGTGGTATTTATTTACCTGTGAACGCAATGTTGAAGTATCCCAGATGAGAAGCGATTGCAGTTTTATTTCTCAAATACAGTTGGCAAATGACTGTAACCAGAAAACCGTTCCAACATGGAATACTGTCCCAGGTTCCGCAGAGACCTGGGCTTGCAGAGTCCGATTTACTAAGCATGTTGGAGCCTTGGTGGCTCCTCAGTATTCTACTCAGATGACCCAACCTCATTCCCCGCAAAGTTTGAGTAGTTTTGCAGAAATCCCTCGGCAGAGATGCTGGCTGTGCTGGGGATGTTGGTAGCTGTGGTTCCTCTTTTGTTTTTTTTTGTTTTTTTTTTTGTTTTTTGTTTTTTTAAGTAAAGAAGTAGAATGGCATCAGCACTGTGAGCAGCAAATAGTCTCAGAGCAAGGCTTTGTGGGTGGGAAGAGCACTACCGAGGAAACAAAAACTTTTTTCCTGGAAGTTGGCCAAAAATTAATGTGATTTTATGAGCCACTCATTAATCTCCTGAAAAAGATCCAATATCATTTAACGAGCACCAATGACTTTATGATCTTGAGGGGCGTCTGCACAGAAGCTCGGTACTTTTGAGGCAACTTGGCTACTTTACTCTCTATTCTGTTATGGGCTGGTGCATAAGGCAGGTAAGCAATTAAACAAAGACAAGGTAAGTCACTTTTTATTATTGTTTGTGTGTCAGTGGTCTCAAGGCTGCTCATTTTGTATTGTGTAATTAGTGAGGGGGTTCATCCCTCAGAGAGGCCAGGTCTCCCTCTCTGAGTAGACATTAGTTGACTGAAGTTAGTTGTCTAGGGGCCAAATCCCCATGAGACTTTCCCCCACCAATGTTAGCATGTCTATTGATATTGTCATTGTTGTGGTCTTCATTATGTACCCTTTTCTAGGAGAGACTGTTTCACAGCAGACTTCCTGGCATTTAGCTGTTTGTGCATACTTAAACACACATATGCATAACAATAATAATCAAAGAAAAAGAGGTATTAGTTTGAGAGTTAGAGAGGCATGAAAGGAGTTGAAGGGAGGAAATTTAGGAGGAGCTGTAGGGAGATAAGGGGAAAAGGAAAGTGATGTGATTAAATTTTAATTAAAATTTATAATATTGAAAACATTTAACTGCTCACATTAAAGAAAAAACGACGTAACTTTTTAGTGAAGTATAGTCTACACATGGCATGTTATAATTTTCTTGAATGATACCAATTCATTGCATGTGAAAATTATTAACACTACACTGGAAATGCCTAGATTTATATTATATTATATTATAATTATATTATATAAAATGTTAATGTAAAAACCAATGTAATTTTGTTAATAATACTTGAAGGCTCAATAACAGAAATTTAGGACAATTGTAGTTGGTATCACAAAGAGTTTGCTAGAAAAGTTATTATTACATTCTGAATTGACCAGAAAGCACTCCCCTATAGACTAAAGCATGGCCATTGTAGAAACATTCTAGGTAGTCAAAGAAGCGAATGAGGTAGTGATGGGAGGCACATAATTGTTTTTACTTACTGAGGTAATTAGTTCTTATTGTCAATCCTACACAATCTAGAATCATACAAGAAGGTAGTTTCAATGAGGAAGTGTCTGGATTGTGTTAGCCTGTGAGTATGCCTGTGAGCAATTTTCTTACTTGAGTTAAATGAGTTGGGAAGACCCATCCTCAATGTAGACAACACTATTTCTTGGGCTGGGCCCTGGAATTCAAAGGAGAGACCCAGCTGGGCACTGGCAAGCATGTGTCCATTATCTTTCTGCCCTTGACTAGCTACATCGAGTTTTTGCTGCCTTGATTCCCTACAATTTGAACTGTAAGCTAAAAGTTACTTGCTCCCCAAGTAGTTTTTGTGATGATATTTTGTTTTAGCAACTGGGAAGGAAACTTAAACACAATTGTTAGGATTCAGAAAAGAAATGACATACTTCTTAAAAGGCAAGTGTAATTTTGATATTGGAAAGGAATGATTCTGTGAAGGATAAGAACCATTGTACCCTACTGAGTAAGACATTATGTAAAAATCCTCAAGCGAACTCCTTTTTTATCTGTATGTACTTTTTGTTGTCAAGTTTATAAGCATATTAGAAGTCAACAAATAAATAGAATTTACATAGCAATAATTTCTTTCAAGGAAACATTTGCTAACATTGGCCTGCATGTCTTACATGCTTGTGTAGACCTGAACATTTAAGTCCAGCAGTAATTGATAAATACTGTAATGACAAGATTTGACTTTGGAAGAACATGGAGTATAAAGTAACGTCCAAAGTATACATTCTCTTGAGCATTTTTAAAAAAAAATTTTTACTCATGTGGCATGATCAAGTTCCATCAGCATGAATCATTAGGAAATTGTTCTCTCCAGATACACTTCAGCCACACTAAATGTCAACTTTACATCTACCAAGATGACTATTACCAACAAATCAACCAACCAACAAACCAAACCTATCAACCCAATAAACAAACAATAGAAGCCAAGGCAAAAATCCAGAGAATAACAATATGTTATATTGACTATTGATTTTGTTATTAGTTAAGTTTGGATGAGAATATGAATAGAGTAAAGGATACCTAGATAGCCAAAAAAAAAAAAAAAAAAAAAAAAAAAAAAAAAAAAAAAAAAAAAAAAAAAAAAAAAAAAAAAAAAAAAAAAAAAAAAGAAAGAAAGAAAGAAAGAAAGAAAGAAAGAAAGAAAGAAAAAGGAATTATTTAGGAAGATGTCTGTGTATGGATTTATGATAGAAGTTGGTTTTAAAGTCAGTGTCCTAAGAAAGATCTCTATTATTATTGAATGTAGGCAAAATCAAATTGTTTAAAAGCTCAGATAGAATAAGGAGGCAAAAGAAAGGTAAATTATTCTGCCCTGTTTCCTGAGCTAGGACACTTTTGTTCTCCTACCCTTGGAAAGCAGACCCCTAGGTACTATGTTCTATACAATCCTTTGCTTACTCCTCTAATTCTCAGGCCTTCAACCTGGGCTGTGACTTGTACAATAGCAGTTCCCTTAAGTTTGTAGACTTGGGCTGCACTACACTATTAGTTTTTCAGGTTACAGACAGACCATTATGATCTTTTCCAGTCTCTGTCAACTCAAGTTTCTCTAATAAACCTTTAGAAATATATTTATCTAACATGAACAACTTTCCTGTTTCCACTGTGTAAAAACATGAATTAAATCATATAAAAAATTGTATATAGGTAGAAAGGGTAATAATCATACATCATAAAACTGTATAGCAAGCCTGGCATCTGACATCCTGGATTCATAAGAGTAGTTAATGATGCAGATTTAGTTTCTTTAACACTGATACTAGTATACTAACTCAGAGATCTGTGGACTTATGCTCAAGCCAGTAAAGACATTAGAACTGAAAATCAAAAGTTCTCAAAGTGTTTTCCCAATAGTGAAAAAGATATCACTATTATTAATCCCAGTGAATTGACAAAGATGTTTGTTCTGTTAAAAGCTCTGTTTAGGTCCTTCAGTCTGAGCCTTGAGCAGACCTTAGGCAATAGCTCTGCACCAAGTCCCACAACACCCAGAGGAAGCTCCACTCCCAGGTGCTCTAACACACCCAGGATCATAGATGAGGAGGCCACAATGTCTGCCTCAACACCAGGAGTAACTGGGACCAGTAGGATCCAGGGAAGTAGGAGCCCCATGCCTGTCCAGTGGCAAGATTTTCTTCCTGTCTGAACTGGTTCTCTGAGCAGACCTTGGGCGCTAGCTCTGCACCCAGTCCTACAACACCTCAGAGGAAGCTTGACTTCTAGGTTCTCTAACATACCCAGGATAACAGGATATCGGGAGCCTGGTCCCACCAGGTTTTCAGAATCCCAGAGGCAGCTTGACACCCAGGAGCTCTGATATACCTAGGATCTCAGGATCACCGGATCAGAGCGACATGTAGACTCTGAGGAGTTCTGACACAACCAGGAATACAGGAGGGACAGGCTCCAGTAAGAGACAGTGCAGGCATTACTAGGGATTACCAGATGCTGAGAGGCAAGCATAAGAATATAAGCAACAGAGACAGAGGTTACTTAGCATCATAAAAACCCAGTTCTCCCACCATAGCAAGTCCTGGATACACCATCACACTGGAAAAGCAAGATTTGGATCTAAAAAATCACTTCTCAGGATGATGATAGAGGACTTTAAAAAGGAAATACATGAATCCCTTAAAAAGAATACAGGAGAATGAATACAAGTAAACAGGTAGAAGCCCTTAAAGAAAAAACAACAACACAAAAATCCCTTAAAGAACTACAGGAAAACACAACCCAACATGTGAAGGAATTGAACAAAACCATCAAGGATCTAAAAAGGGAAATAGAAACAATAAAGAAATCACAAAGGGAGACAACCCTGGAGATAGAAAACCTAAGAAAAAGATCGGAGTCAAAGATGCAAGCATCACCAATACAAGAGATGCAAGATACATGAGATAGAAGAAAGAATCTCAGGTGCAGAAGATGTCATAGAAAACATTGATGCAACCATCAAAGAAAATGCAAAAAGCAAAAATCTCCTAACACAAAACATCTACGAAATCCAGGACACAATGAGAAGACCAAACCTAAGGATAATAGATATAGAAGAGAGAGAAGATTCCCAACTCAAAGGGCCAGTAAATATCTTCAACAAAGTTATAAAAGAAAACTTCCCTTACCTAAAGAAAGAGATGCTCATGAACATACAAGAAGCCTACAGAACTCCAAATAGACTGGACCAGAAAAGAAATTACTCCCATCACATAATCATCAAAACACCAAGTATACAAAAGAAAGAATATTAAAAGCAGTAAGGGAAAAAGGTCAAGTAACATATAAAGACAGACCTATCAGACTTATACCAGATTTCTCAATATAAAAATTGAGATACTAGAGAATATAAAAGCCAGAAGATGCTGGGCAGATGTCATACAGACCCTAAGAAAACGCAAATACCAGCCCAGACTACTATACCCAGCAAAACTCTCAATTACCATAGATGGAGAAACCAAGATATTCCATGACAAAACAAATTAAAACAATATGCTTCCACAAATCCAGCCCTACAAAAGATAGTAGATGGAAAACACCAACACAAGGAGGGAAACAACACCCTAGAAAAATCAAGAAAGTAATATTCTTTCAAAAAACAGAAAAGAAGATAGCCACACAAACATAGTTCCATCTCTAACAAAACAAAACAAAAAAACCAAAACAAAACAGGAAGCAGCAAACATTATTTCTTAATATCTCTTAACATGAATGGAATCAATTCTCCAGTAAAAAGACCAACACTAACAGACTGGATACAAAAACAGGATCCAGCATTTTGTTGCATATAGGAAATACACCTCAGTGACAAAGACAGATAATACCTCATAGTAAAATACTGGAAAACAATTTTTTCAAGCAAGTGGTCCTAAGAAACCAGATGGGGTGGGGTGGGGCTGGAGAGATGGCTCAGAGGTTAGGAGTACTTGCTGTTCTTCCAGAGGTCCTGAGTTCAATTCCCAGCAACCACATGATGACTCACAACCATCTGTAATGGGGTCTGATGCCCTGTTCTGATATGTCTGAAGACAGCTACAGTGTACTCACATATATAAAATAAATAAAATCTTTTTTTTTAAAAAAAGAAAGAAACAAGATGGGGTAGCCATTCTAATATCAAACAAAATTGATTTTAACCAAAAGTTATCAAAAAAGATAAGGAATGATACTTCATACTCATCAAAGGAAAAAAATCTACAAGATGAACTCTCAATTCTGAACATCTAAGCTCCAAATGCAAGGGCAGCCACTTTCATAAAAGAAACTTAACTAAACCTCAAGGCACACATGATTTCAACACGCCAATCTCAGCAATGGACAACTTACGGAAACAGAAACTAAACAGAGACACAGTGAAACTAATAGAAGTTATCAACCAAATGGATCTAACAGATATTTATAGAACATTTCATCCTAAATCAAAAGAATATACCTTCTTCTCAGCAACTAATAGTACCTTCTGCAAAATTGACCATATAATTGGTCACAAAACAGGACTCAAGAGATACAAAAAGACTGAAATATTCCCATGCAACATATCAGATCACCATGGACTAAGGATGATCTTCAATAACTACAAAAACAATGGAAAGGACACATACACATGGAAGCTGAACATTGCTCTACTCAATGATAACTTTGGTCCAGGAAGAAATAAAGAAAGAAATTAAAGACTTTTTAGAGTTTAATGAAAATGAAGCCACAATATATCTAAACTTATGGGATACAATGAAATCAGACCTAAGAGGAAAATTCATAGCTCTGAGTGCCTCTAAAACGAAACTAGAGAGAACACACACTAGCAGCTTGACAGCACATCTAAAAGCTCTAGAACAAAAGGAAGCAAATTCATCCAAGAGAGGAGTAGACGGCAGGAAATAATCAAACTCAGGGCTGGAATCAACCAAGTGGAAAAAAAAAGAACTATACAAAGAATCAACCAAACCAGGAGGTGGCTCTTTGAGAAAATCAACAAGATAGATAAACACTAACCCAGCTAACTAAAGGGCACAGGGACAGTATCCTAATTAACAAAATCAGAAATGAAAAGGGAGACCTAACAACAAAATCTGAGGAAATCCAAAAAAATCATCAGATCCTACTACAAAAGCAAATACTCAACAAAAATGGAAAACATGAATGAAATGACTAATTTTCTAGACAGATAGCAGAAACCAAAGTTAAATTAGGATCAGATTAACTAATTAAACAGTCACATATCCCCTAAAGAAATAGAAGCAGTCATCAAAAGTCTCCCAACCAAAAAAATCCCAGGACCAGTTGGATTTACTGCAGAGTTCTATCAGACCTTCAAAGAAGACCTAATTCCAATACTCCTCAAACGATTCCACAAAATAGAAGCACAAGGTCCTCTGCCCAATTCGTTCAATAAATACACAATTACTCTGATACCTAAACCACACAAAGATCCAACAAAGAAAGAGAACTTCAGACCAATTTTCCTTATGGATATCAATGCAAAAATACTCAACAAAATTCTCACAAACAGAATCCAAGAACACATCAAAACAATCATTCATCATGATCAAGTAGCCTTCATCCCAGAGATGAAGGGATGGCTCAATATACAGTAATCCATAAACATAATCCGCTATATAAACAAACTCAAAGACAAAAACCACATGATCATCTCATTAGATGTTGAGAAAGCATTCGACAAAGTCCAACACCCCTTCATGATAAAAGTCTCGGAAAGATCAAGAATTCAAGGCCCATACCTAAACATAATAAAAGCAATATAAAGCAAACCAGTTGCCAGCATCAAACTAAATGGAGAGAAACTGGAAGCAATCCCACTAAAACCAGGGATTAGACAAGGCTGCCAACTCTCTCCCTACCTGTTCAATATAGTATGTGAAATCCTAGCCAGAGCAATTAGACAACAAAAAGAGATCAAGGGGATACAAATTGGAAAGGAAGAATTCAAGATATCTCTATTTGTAGATGACATGATAGTTTATATAAGTGACCCCCAAAATTCCACCATAGAACTCTTAAACCTGATAAACAACTTCAGTGAAGTAGCTGGATATAAAATTAACTCAAACAAATCAGTGGCCTTTCTCTACACAAAAGATAAACAAGCTGAGAAAGAAACTAGGAAAACAACACCCTTCACAATAGTCACAAATAATATAAAATACCTTGGTGTGACTCTAAGGAAATGAAAGATCTGTATGATAAGAACTTCAAGTCTCTGAAGAAAGAAATCAAAGAAGATCTCAGAAGATGCAAAGATCTCCCAGGCTCATGGATTTGCAGGATTAATATAGTCAAAATAGCTATCCTGCTGAAAGCAATCTACAGATTCAATGCAATCTCCATCAAAATTCCAACTCAATTCTTCACTGAGTTAGAAAGGGCAATTTTGAAATTCATCTGGAATAACAAAAAACCTATGATAGCAAAAACTATCCTCAACAACAAAAGAACCTCTGGTGGGATCATCATCCCTGACCTCAAGCTGTACTACAGAGCAATTGTGATTAAAAACTGCATGGTACTGGTACAGAGACAGATAGGTAGATCAATGGAATAGAATTGAAGACCCAGAAATGAACCCACACACCTATGGTCACTTCATCTTTGACAGGGGAGCTAAAACCATCCAGAGGAAAAAAGACAGCATTTTCAGCAAATGGTACTGGCTCAACTGGCAATTAGCAAGTAGAAGAATCCAAATTGATCCATTCTTGTAAAAAGCTTAGGTCTTAGTGGATCAATGGCCTCCACATGAAACTAGACACTCTGAAACTTATAGAGGAGAAAGTGGGGAAGAGCATCAAAGATAGGCACAGGGGGAAAATTCCTGACCAGAACACCAATGGCTTGTGCTTTAAGATCAAGAATCAACAAATGGAATCTCATAAAATTGCAAAGCTTCTGAAAGGCAATGGACACTGTCAATAGGATAAAATGGCAACCAACAGATTGGGAAAAGATCTTTTCCAATCCTCCATCTGATAGAGAGCTAATATCCAATATATTCAAAGAACTCAAGAACTTATACTCCAGAGAACCAAATAACCCTATTAAAAATGGAGCACAAGTTCCCCAATGAAGGAACCAGAGAAAATAGCCCATAAAAAAAGCTCTGTTTAGAAAGAACATACTCATGGGAAATTGGAACCTATGTCTAAATACTGCACAGCAGAGATATGTCCAAGCAGATAGATTATTCATTGAAATATGTCCGGCACTCCACATAAACAAACATTATTATTAGCAATAGTCACACAGCCCCAAAGGTTGAAAGTTTGCTTATAAGAAAAAATCTCTGTTTAAAATGTTCCAAAATAGAAAATTATTTACCCCAAAGAAACTATTCACTGTGACAACTACAAGGATCGTACTTTAGTTAGCTGTTCATACTCATAAGCAGAAGGACATTTAGATGCAGAATGAAATAAAATAGCAATCAAGCAAACAAACAAACAGAATAGCATATTTAAAACAATTAATTCTAAGAAAAAGCGAAAGAAGAATCAAGTAAAACTTCAAAAAAAAAGGAACTCAAGTATATTCTTTAAAATAAAAATTTAAGGTTAAACAGTATACATAGCTGCAGAGAGTAAGTGGAAATCACAAAATGTGTAGCTTGCCATAAGGAAGGAGAGTGTGAGAGCAGTTAAAAGATGTCAGAGAAAGAGTGCAATGCTCACTGTATATTTCACAAGAGAATCACAAATACCAAGCTTGGGAAGTAGAAATAAATTCACAAAGATTTTTCACAGTAAAATTAGAGAACATCTAATCTAAAGAGAACGTTTTAAATTAAAAAAACAAACAAACAAATAAAAAACCGAAACCTGCATTTTGTATATGAAGGAATGATAAGTTGAAGTGGTGCTTATCATCAGGGAAAAATCAAGACTAGATGATAATTTCCTCATTTTCTAAAAGTAATAACTTAGAATTCTAAGCCCAGTTAAGCAGTTACAGGAAAAATAAATGAAAAATTTGTCACTTGTAAACCTTAATTAAAGATTGAGGAGGCTCTGCAAGGCAGGCCTGCATTACACAAAGAATACAGACTTTTTGTGTATGCCTAAGGCTGAGTGAGCTTCAGAGTCCAATGATATTCAAAATAACTGATATAGGGGCACGTGCAACTTCGTCTGATTTCTTTAATTTCTGGAGATTGCAAACAGTATGAGTAAGAACAACTGTAGTGACATATGTCACCCGATGCAGCACGAAACCCATTGCCTGGCACAATAACTTGAACGCTCCTAAGATGTAATGTAAGCAAATTAAGCCAGTGTTGACATTTGTTAACTTGATATCACTTTTATATATGCCACATATGTAATGACATGCATACAAATATGTGTGGTTTATTATATTTTAAATATGACAGCTCTCTAATTTTTAGAGAATTTGCTTTAAGAGTCTGAAAAGAAAGATCACTTTAGAGTCTGATGAATGGAAGCGTCTTAGTGTCCACTACCGCTTTTCTCTATACAGCCAAAGTCCAGCATTCCCAAACCACAGAGGGAGCTTGTACAATGTATCGTCTAATAGCCGCTGTCTACGTGGGTGTCTTGTAAGTTTCTACGTGAGTTTCCAAGACTGAAATGTATGCATTTAATTATTTTTAATCAACTCGACCCGTAACCAGTGCTGTATGTACCTGAGCTGCAGGCAGCTCCTTCAGGCCAACACTGACCAAGGCAAAGGGTGTGAGGCACGCATGCAATTTAGAACTCTTGGTATTTGTACTTTAAAAAAGTGAAAAACGAACCAGGGAAATTAATTTGATAATGTATCATATCTAGGTCTCTGTCTCGATTGGCCTGCTCGTGGGATTCTTTTCCTATTGGACTGCCTTGTCCAGCCCCGATATGAGGGCTTTTGCCTTGTCTTACTGTAGCTTGTCTTGTCTTGTTTGACTGTTGTCTCTTGGAGGTTTTCTCCCTTTCTGAAGAGTAGACTGAGGGGGAGTGGATCTCTGGATCTCGGGGAGGTGGCAGGTGGGGGGTAACCTAGAGGAGTGGAGGGAGGTGAAACTGTGGTTGGGATATATTACATGAGGGAAGAGTCTATTTTTCAATCTAAAAATGTATCATATCTAAATAAAACAATATATCCTTAATAGATTTTACCACTTTGAATGGAAAAGCTTGCGTTTTCCATTCATAGCATATTTCATCTTCCCACAGCTAACGTTTTACTGCCAAAGGTTACACGTGCCTTATGGCCACCATGTCAGAGTTCACATCTTTCAGTCACACAGGTAGCTCTCATCGCTGTGCACTTAGGCTTTGTGCTAAGCATGGGCCATCTAGAATCACATTTAATCCTTAAAACAACCTTTAAGAATAGCCCTAGGAATGAGACAGTAAGTAGATGGCTGGAATTAAAAGTGGTCAGTACGATCCACACAAAACTCCATTAACTTACACACCCAAGATGTGCCAAGGGCAGAGGCTGTCCTAATTAATCCTCTCCTGACCATTCATTCACCTTTTATATTAACTGAGCACCTCAAGTTTTATTCTGACCAGGCACTTGGGTTTCAGACAAATAGTATGGCAGAGAGACCTCACCAGGCACACCCCCTTTCTCTGGGATCAAATATTTTCTCTGACTCCAAATCACTTTAAAATGAGACAACAGCAACTTGCAGAAAAAAGGGAGGGACGGATAGTGTATAGCTTGGTGTGCCATTGCTGTCTCAGAGCCTTTGTCAGTCTTCATTCTTCAGCTGCTTGACAAACTCCTAAATGTGCCTGTGCTCTCTGAAAGTCTCCACAGCTGGAGAAGTTGTGTACCTTTCATGGCTTCCTAATCAACTAGAAGTCAAGAACAGCACAAAATCAAAAGAAATAAAACTCCGGTGGCTGTAGCTGCTGGGGCTGCCTGCTGAACGTGGCTTGTACAGTATCTCATCTGTGCTGACACCTTTCACTCTCAATTATTTGGCTGCTGTCAAAACAAATCAATCAAATTACAGCACTGTGTCTTCACGCTACCATCCCATTGTAAGTTAGCGACATTAGCTTTGAAATATATAGAAGTATAAATTTTACCTCTATTATTTATTTAATATAACTTTCTCCTATGTGAGTTATTTTCCAAACACAGAAAACTTAAATTATATTTTCTCAAATGCCGAATACATATATACATTCCACTAAGAATCTCAAGTGTAACAGTACTCAGGGGAGCGGAAATGCCTAAAAAAGATGTGCTAATAGACCCCAGCATACATTCTAATGTTACTTGAGTGATAAACAGCAAACATACCATGTGGGAGTTTTTTTCCTCCAAAATTTTGGCTGATTTCTTAGTAAGCATAATCGATAAATATATTTTGGGAAAAAGACAATGTAAATCCAAAGTAAAAAGCTAACATTAGAACAATATTTTTTTCAAAATTAATTTTGCTTACATTACTTACATTTACCATATAAGTCACCTAAGAAAATGTGTTTCTTAAATTATGGATTTTACAGAGCACAGAAACTGCTAGTGTAATTCTCTACACTGAGTGTCATTTCCTCCAACTGACAGAACTGTCTTTGGTGTGACCTAAGTGCTCTACGGAGAAGAAAGAGGAAAAGGGATTCAAACATTTTCATTTTGAGATTTTAGGACTACAACTACATCTTTAAATAATAGATCTAAATCAATGGAGTTTCTTTTCAGCAAAAGAGAAAACACTGCCAAAGCTTTCATGTACAAGCTCTTAAGATAACTGTTTTATATTTGAAAACTGGGCATGTCCTTAGAAGATTAAAAAGCCAACTGACAGAGGGCTTTTTTCCCCCTTTTTTCTTTTTTTTCTTTCTTTCTTGCTTGGTTCGTTCTGGCTATGTAAGGGGCAAGCAACAAAAACTCCACTGTTAATGTGTCCACTCTGCCCTGGAAAGAGAATCCAATGCTGACATAGTTGTAGGAGTCCCTGAGAGCTCAGAGTTGACTGAGCAAACACGCTGGGCTGGGAATCTTCCTGCATCTATGCTCAGGCCTGGAACTGTGGCGTTCCTTTTCAGATCTCTTCTTGTTCCAAACCCGCACTCTCTCTGGGTTCAGTCATATTTGTTGATGGCTTCTGAATCAGCATCTCCAACACAGATTCCATTCTACATTCTGGATCCAAGGATTCTAGGTGGCACAGGTATCTCCATTTAAGTAGTTAGCTTCTTATTGCTGAAGTGACCAATGAATCCGTTCTTCCTTTCATTTCTGCTCACTCTACATGGAACATTAGGTGTCTTCAAGCCCACATCCCCAAGGCTTCTAAAGCTGCCCTCTCTGCTCTTCGTTGATACCATCAATGCTCTGTCCCTGTTTTATTGCAATAGCCTTTTAACTAGACTGGAGCCTACCACAGTATCTGGCAGGATGCTAAGCAAAGGGTTGTGAAATAAATACATCAATGTTTGGGCACCAGTTTTGGGAGGAAATGGGGTTTAGTTTTTCCCTAGAGGCAGCTGAGATACCATAGTTGTGACCTCTCACTTGGAATGTGCCCCATGGGAGTGGAACACAGAAGAGATGATTTTCTTCGGGGATACAATAGCTCCCCATTCTCTAAACTGCACTGAGAAAAGAGCTAGGAACCATCTTCCATTTCTGCGTTTTTCAATATCTCTTCATTCTTTATGCCTCACTCTTCTCCCAGATAGAGAAATCCTCACTCAGGAAAAGGTAAGCTGGTAATCCCAGCTGTCTTTCATCTTTCTTAATGGTCCGGTCCTTTTCCAGACAGGCATCTCGAAGCAGCCATCTTGGGAAGGACTTACTCTCTCTTGCCAGCTCTGATGGCCAGCTTGGAATCTAATCCAGTTTGCACATCCTAGTGTAGACAGATTGTGAGATGCTGTGGAAATTCCTGATGGATTTACAGCCTTATTATGTGCGAACTGGGGATCACATTCCTTTCCTGCCTTTTGCTTTGAAAGTAAATGCTTTGGCTCTGCTTTGACATTTATGTGGCAGCTGGAAACCATTATCCTTTGACAATGCTTTATTCCATTGACAGTATCTCTTAAATACGCAGTATACTAGTCAAACTCCTCACTCATGTGCTTCTAGTTTAATCCATGCCCCGGTGCCTCGGCAATGCCTGTTTCAAGGATAATGTACTGCAGAACAGGCTCTCTGGGTATTTTAAATAAAATGTTTGAAGCCTTGGAGATACAAAGGTATGAAAACTGCCAAAGTAAGACACATTGTAACTACCTTTCACAACTTCTTCATGGTGGATTTGGTATTATTGTATGATGTGTCATGTGGGACTCTTCTGACTCACAGTACAAATATGAATTTATGCACTAGGCATTTTTAATATTGTACTTGGTAACAACAAGCCACATATCACGAAAAACTAAAAGCCAGAAGCTTTCTCATTTCCGCTGTAGCTTTCATGTTCATAGTGTCACTGGTAGAGGGCAGCTTTCTGAGTGTGTGTATCAGCAGGACAGCATAAAAGGAACTTCTAGGAGCAAGCAATCTCTAGGAATTTCTTGTTTTTAAGATGACACATGTGAGTATTCAGTTCATATGCCCACCATCATGCCAATGTCAGCCAATAAGACCTACCCCATTATAGACATTGTGACTGACATGAAATCATTACATATATATGAATTGTGCTGATATGTAATAAATGCACATATTTTTTATGTTTTTATTGCTTTTATTTTGAGAACTAATGAACTTTTAGTTAATAGTTAGTTTTTGGAAAATAAGATAGAAAATTAAGGTTCCTAACTTTGGTGATGTTGGCAATAACGTTTTTTGGTATGATCTTCTACCTTAATCAATATAAAGTGTTTTCATTTTAAGATAATAATCATTAATGTAGACATTTTACAGTGTTCAGATAATGAGCAGAAGAAATTCAATTATTTATAATCTTTGACTTTGTAGACTCTATTAATAAGACTGTTGTATATAATTGGCCTGTCATATCTACACATTGTATATCCTCAGGGTCAGCTTTGGGGTAAATGTGTTTGCACATATATAGCATTTTTGGGTCATTGATGTCTAAACAATATAGCACAACTCTTTATATACTATTTACAGGTATTATAAGTCACCTGGAAATGTATTAAAAATTCAGGAGTTTGTACCTAGGAATTTGTAAATACTGCATCATCTTATGGACAGCACTTGAGCATCTGACTGTAAATGTTTCTTTAGGGAGCTTCCTTAGCCATCCCAGAAATAGTGACCCAGAGATACTGAAAGGTGAATATATCGCACTGTTTATTTTTTCCTCTTTGCGATATGTGTGTGTGTGTTTGTATGTTTGAGCTTCCTTTACATAATTGCATTAAACTTCCATTGTTTTAATGTTATCTTCTCTATCCACAAAATGGAACCAACAACACTTTTTTTGTTGTTTGGTTTTTTTTGTTTTTCGAGACAGGGTTTCTCTGTGTAGCCCTGGCTGTCCTAGAACTCACTTTGTAGACCAGGCTGGCCTCAAAACTCAGAAATCTACCTGCCTCTGCCTCCCAGATGCTGGGATTAAAGGTGTGTGCCACCCTTCTCTGGTTACAACCTTTTTTTTTCCAATAACACTTTTAATGGGAGTTTTTCATGAAGCTTTTTCAGACTTTAACCCCATCAGCAATTTTGTACTCAAACATCTTTCTTTAGTATTTCCAAATTAGTGCACTAATAAAGCATATACTTACTTTTTTACTTTCATTTGAACAATTAAAGTGTATTTTGCATACACTAAAAACCCCTTTCTGTTCAGATCCTGCATATTTATGTAATCACCATTACGGATAGAAGAGATTAGTACATCAGCCTCTGTGTTCCCTTGTCTCCTTTATTTTTAACTGTCACACCATACCCAGAAACTACCAAATCTACTCTGGTCCCTACAATTTTTCTTTTCTTGAATATTAAATAATCAAGGGAAAAATGAGAAAAAATGGAAGAGATCTTTAATAGGGGAGAGGATACAAAGGGCTCGCAATATATATAAAATCTTTGTGAGTGTGGGTGTGTGTAATTTAAATGAACTTAGACCAGTTCTAGACTATCTAATAAATACTCCAGTACCAGGAAAAATCCATTTTTTTGAATTGTTGCTTAGCCAGGTTCAGGAGATTCCCAGGAAAATATAGACCACTGCTCTTGCTTTTGATTGCATCCTGGAAATTTAAGGTAAGTTCCTATTGCTGAAAAACAAAACAAAACAAAACAAAACAAAACTCCAAAAATCCAAATGTAGCTCAGACACAGAGCTACATATGCTTCAAACAAAGGACTCAGGATTCAAGCTGGATCTGAGCAGAAAGCCTCCTCTTTGAGGACTAGCTTCCATAGTGCCAGAGGGTATTATACAAGTTGATAAGTGAGGAAAGGCAAAAAACAATCCTATCCTGGTGTGACTAAGGACACTCTCAATACAGGGAAATCATAGTACTGGAAATCTAGCCAACTACCAATGCTTAACAAGGCCATACAACTTAGAAGAGAATCTACTACTGTCAATTTCCTGAATGAGCCTAGTTCTTAAATGCATTTTAAATATTGATATTTATACCCATAGGTAAGCATCACTCTCACACCTCACCGAAGAAGTTTCTTTTTCATCGTCTATCTTCGGTAATGTCCTTAAGTGTTGACCGGTTTTACGTCCATTGTTAACTGGTCTCCCACGGGCACTATTTGGACGTCGTGTTAGGGATGTGGATTCTGGGTCCCCTATAGTGTCTTCTCTCCTACCTTTCTAAGACTTTCGGTCTTCTGTTCTCTCAGACGACTTTCTAACACAGGAAGTCTGTGTCTCCTACATATCCAACACAGTCCCAACAATATGGCTGCCTAAAGAAGACCTGAACAATGACAACATTGACCTGACGTGTCAGTCGTGATGGGACACTATTACCATCCATAGATGAAGAGCTATAGGAACCTAAGGTTAGCTGAGAGAGCTGGATAAGTCTTCTTCAGAGATGAACTCCATAATTTTAAAAGCTGATATGAACAAATCAGCCTTAAAAAGATAGAAATACAAGCAACACTAAACAGACTCAGCAGGCTGCGTCTACATATTCATTTATATATATATATATAAAACTTTAATTTTATATATATATATATATATATATATATATATATATATATATATATATATATACAGTTATAATTAAAGAACAAGAAACCATGGATTTTAGATGGATCTGGAATTGTGGGGATGTAAAAGGGTAAGAAGCAAGAGAGAGAGAGAGGGAGGAAATGGTGTAATGATACAGTTATATTTTAATTTAAAAATAAAATATATGTTTTAAAGGGGGAATACTAATTTCATAAGTGCTAACTTGCTATTTTAAGTATTTTCTATTTATTTTGAGTGATTATCTTTGAATTTTTTTTATATTCATTGTTTGAATTCTATAACTTTAAGTAGTTACTGATGTCCATGTGTTCCATGGAGCTTTTGTATGGTGCATGCAGCCTTCTGTGTTCATCTAATGGAACTTTGGATCCTCAGTGTTGCAGGAATTTTAAGATTACTATCTTAGTGAGGGTTTATATTACTGTACAATTCTTCATGACCAAAAAGCAAGATAGGGAGAAAAGGGTTTATTCAGCTTATACTTCCACATTGCTGTTCATCACCAAAGGAAGTCAGGACAGGAACACTCATAGGGTAGGAACTTTGGAGGCAGGAGTGGATGCAGAAGCCATGGATGAATGCTACTACTGGCTTGCTTTCCCTGGCTTGCTCAGCTTGCTTTCTTATAGAACCCAAGACTACTGGCCCAGGGGTGGCACCACCAACAATGGGCTAGGCTCTCTGCCCTTGATCACTAATTGAGAAAATGCCTTACAGCTGGATCTCATGGAGGCACTTCCTCAAGGGAAGCTCCTTTCCCTGTGATAACTCCAGCTTGTGTCAAGTTGCCACACAAAACCAGCAAGTACATCCACACAAGTCAAATGTCTTTGCAGCTATTGGAATGATGGAGCACTCTGTAATGCAGCTTACAACCACAGGCTTCCCTTCATCTCTTTTAGGGTTTTTTTCTCCATCTGCCATTACTCTGGTAGCATGCTTGATCAAGTGACTTCCATGGTCAAGAGCATTAGAAGTGATGTTCAGGACATCACTGGCAAAGCTCAGTGGGCAATGGGGTTCTGTCATTCTCTGTTCCTTCCCAATGAATGAGAATAGCACTTTTGGGAGATGGGCTGCCTTTTCAGTTTGAACCTGAGAGTTGAGCTGGTAGGCTATATAGTAGAGTTCCTGCTCACCTGGAGACAACACATAACCAGAAATGAACAAAGAAACATACTTGGGTTGTTGGGTGTCACTAGGATTTAGTTATTTGTTAATTTAGCATAGCTTAGTGAAAGCTAAATAATATTGATACCCTATCCTTCAAGTTGTTCAACATTTCTGTGTTCCAGATTCATGGAATTACACATGGAAGTATATATTACACTTCTATCTTTGCCTCATTTCACCTGCTTTATTCTACAGGTGGGAAATATGTGCATTTTACTGTGCCTTGGGGGATTGTTTATGGTGATCACTGTATCCCAAGTTTAGATGATAATCCATTATACCATGTGTTATAATTTGAATAAAAAATGTTTCCCACAGGATCATGTGGTTGAACACCTGACCCCCAGCTATTTTCGGAGATTATAAAACGTTTAGGAGACATGTTCTATCAAGAGAACATGGTTTGCTGGAAGACGGGGAATATGGGTGGAAGATAGGAGACTTTAGTGTTATACCCTGGCTACATAAATTCTTCTGTTTCTTGACATTGAGTCTGATATAATCAGCTGCCTTCTGTCCTAGCTGTCCCTGTCTCGAATTGTTCCTGTCACCATGCCTTCCTTGCTGTGGTGGACTCTCTCTCTTCACACTATGAGCCTGACACATATTTACTCTTGTAGGTTGTTTCTTGTCAGGTATTTGGTCACAACACCTGTCTTACTTTTCTATTACTGTGATAAAACACCATGACCAGAGAAACTTATAAAATACCATGTTTAATTGGGCTTACAGTTACAGATGGTTAGAGTTCATGGTGCCAAAGCATAAATGATGGTAAGAAGATAAGAGCTCACATCTTGATTTCCAGGTAGGTGACAGATAGGATACTGACAAGAGGCTCACATCTCAAAGCTCACTCTGGGAGTACACTTCCTCCAAAGTAGCCATAACTCCTCCAATGAGGCCACACCGCCCAATCCTTCTCAAGCAGTTCTAATTTGGCAATAAGTATTCAAACATCTGAGCCTATTGGGATCATTTTTATTCAAATCATCAAAGCCTCATTGGAAGTTAAATTTTCAAAAAGCATTTTATAAATAGACAAGTAAGCTTTGTGTTAGTGAAAAACAAAACAAGATATTTTTATGTTTCTCATCAAACTAGTATTCTTTTTTTAAACTATATCATTCAAACTATATAACCTACTATAGTGTTTGTTCTGGCTTCTAGAGCTGTGTCTTAGTCTGGATTTCTCTTTTTCTAAGGTTTTTGGTCTGTCATAATTCTTACATTATTATTAGAAACATTAAACACTAGAATTACTATTACAAATACAAACATATATTTGAAAATGTAACACAATGATATTGATGTTAAATATGCCCACCTATAACATATTAGATCTATGGTTCCCATTCTTATGTTCAAGAGAAGAAGTACACAAAATCCTCCACTACTGCCTTCTTCTTTTCTCTTTATTCTGATTCTTTGACAACCTGACTTGAGAAAGAGAGCTCTTCATAGACATGATACATTCTGTTCTTCTCATGCCTCCTCTAAACTAAGGGATTTTTGCTTCTCTCTACTTGACCAACCATTAGTGATTCTTTAATATTTATTGACCTATTTATCAGCTTCCATCTATCCACCTACCCTCCCATCCAACTTTGAACATTCTCTGATAGGTGATTCAGTATGTTCTCCATTCTTGGGTAACATCATTGAACTAAATATTGTTGATATTCACAGGGATTTCATTCTGAGGACAGAGTCAGATGCAAACAAGGCATATTTATATTTTGCGAAGCTGAGGATTAGAGATAGGGAACAAAACACCTATGGATGGAGTTACAGAGTCAAAGTTTGGAGCTAAGATGAAAGGATGGACCATCCAGAGACTACCCCACCTGGGGATCCATCCCATAATCAGTCACCAAACCCAGACACTATTGCATATGCCAGCAAGATTTTGCTGAAAGGACCCTGATATAGTTATCTTGAGTGAGGCTACGCCAGTGCCTGGCAAATACAGAAGTGGATGCTCACAGTCATCTATAGGATGGAACACAGGGCCCCCAGTGGAGGAGCTAGAAGAAGTGCCCAAGGAGTTGAAGGGGTCTGCAACCCTATAGGTGGAACAACAATATGAACTAACCAGTATCCCCAGAGCTCATGTCTCTAGCTGCATTTGTAGCAGAAGATGGCTTAGTTGGCCATCATTGGGAAGAGAGGCCCCTTGGTCTTGCAAACTTTATATACCCCAGTACAGGGGAATGCCAGGGCCAAGAGGTGGGAGTGGGTAGGTAGAGGAGTAGGGTGGGGGGAGTGTATAGGGAACTTTTGGGATAGCATTTGAAATGTAAATAAAGAAAGTATCTAAAAAGAAAGAAAGAAAGAAAGAAAGAAAGAAAGAAAGAAAGAAAGAAAGAAAGAAAGAAAGAAAAAGAAAAAAGAAATGATGATGCTGTTGTTCCTACTGAGTTGGCCCGTTTAAAAACGAAGAAATGAAAATTCTTTAGAGAGTTTTATAGAGAGCAAGTTTTTATGGGTAAAGGAATAAAGAAAGCAGAAATGGGCATGGTCACACTGAGAGTGGTTGAAATGGACAGAGGTTTTCAAGCAAAGACCACAGTCTCTTCAGAGTCTTGGGAGATGAGTATATTTTTAAGAGCCCAGGATTTCCTCACCCTGATGTTGGCTAAATTGTATGAGAAGGGTGTGGTGGAAAAGAAACAAAATATATTAGACTTGAGCTTTACATCTTGGAAAAATTGGCACATTGAGCTTGCTGGAAACAAATGGATCAGGAGATTGTCTGTTCTGAAAATGGATCAGGAGATTGTCTGTTCTGAAGGAATGTTTTAACCCTTGGAATCGTGAGGCAATCCTTCAGCTGCAAAACTTCTGTGAGACATACATAAATAGCCTTTAAATCCTCTTTAAAGAAAATCTTCATCATATGTTGTCAAGATAGATTACAGACAGGGTGGGACCCTAGAGCTTGGGCCATGAGTTGAAGAGAGTAGTGGCCAAGCATGCATCCTTGGAAGGCCTTGTGATGGTTGGTAGAGTCAACTTGGGTGAATTAGCATCACTTAGAAAACATTTCATTAGAATGGACATTCCATCAGAACACTTCTAGAGATCATTAGCTATTAGAGAAGATCTGCCCTCCATTAAATTGTAACTTACAAGGGGATTCAAGGTGAAAAGCAGTGATAATTGCTGCCATTGTGACTGTTTTCTGAAGGGAGTATATAGCTTCTACTGACATCAGACTCTAGCTTCTTTGGTTTACCAATTTGGAATCACTAGTAGCTCTCCAGGGGAACTTACAGGATTTCAGCACTGAACCTCAGGGTCTCAACCCCTGAGAATCTAGCTTCTTGGACTGAGAAGCTACTAGGATATCTTCCTTTCCCGAGAATAGGAGGCCTTGTTGATCTTTATAAGCCTACTCTGTTTATATCTTTCATTTGTGTGTGTGTGTGTGTGTGTGTGTGTGTGTGTGTGTGTACTCTATTGGTTCTGTTATTCCAAAGAACCTTCACTAATATAACTCCAACCAAAGATCTTCTCTTGGGTCTAGTGGAAGGAATTTCGATGGCATCTCCATAACTGGGATGTTGGAATGATTGTGGCAAAACAGATGTGGTATAGTATAATGTTGAAAAGCTTCTTTGAAATTACACAAAAGGACACACACACACACATATAATAGATGAATATCAGAGACATCATGCTGAGTTTAAAAGAATACACAATATGAATCTGTAGTTCTGGAATAGGAAACACTAATCTATACCTAAACTAGAGCTACCAGATTAGACAGAAAGGATTAAGTGAAAGGGGTAACGAGGGATTTTTAGTGGAATAATGGAATGTTTTATTTGTTGACTGCAGTAGATACGCACTTCAAGCTTGTATACTATCATCAGAGCTCATTGGAAGGAGCACATATCAGAGCTCATTGGAAGGAGCACGTATCAGAGCTCATTGGAAGGAGCACGTATTTTACTGCATGCAGTATGGCCTAGTTAAGACAGTGCTATCACCATCAAAAAGGAAATGCAATACAACTCACACAAAGCATTCCTGAATTCGTTGTCATGTGCAGATACTAATTTGGGGAATATTATAAGTGGGATATAGCTTGTTCACCCAAGATTCTTGGATGGAAATTTGATCTCTACCTGGTGATTTTGGAGTGGTGTGAATGTTAATAGATGAAAAGGTAATCAGAAGACAATCAGGTGATGGAGAGCATCATCAATCATCAGAAGGAACTTAGGCTGATCTTGTAGTGTAATCGTCACGAGAATGAGTTGTTAGTGGGATTGCTCCATGTGCTTTCCTTTCTATCTATCACTGATTTCTTAACTAGTTCTCCATGTTGTGATGTAACCATAAGGCCTTCACCTGAGACCAAACCTACAAACCCACGAAATCTCAGACTTTGAATCTCCGCAACTGTGAGCAAAGGAAACCTGTTCATCAGGCAGCCAGCATCAGTGACTCTCTTATAGCAACACAAACCCGACTAACTCAGGGAGTCAGAGAAAAGCAGGGCAGGGTTCCTGTCAGAGCCAAGGACAGGAAAACCATCTTTGACCTGATTTTTTTCTTTAAACTTGTCTTGAATCTAATTGCTTTTTCGTGTTCATGTTAAGCTGCAATCTCTAATGTCTTTTTTGGTCATTAATTTAAATGTTTTGCCTGACTTAACTGGAGTGTTCACACTTCGATATAAATCTCCTTCATGGCACATTTATATTCTCCATTTGTGTTGCCCACAGTGATTAGTGGGTCACTGTGGTCTGTGCTGTAAGAACAAGTCACTAGCCCAACTCATCTGTCCTAATAGTCCCCTTCTGCTGTCCCATTAACACCTTTACTGAAGTTGTCACTGATATCCACCCTGTGCACCCTTATGCTTCCATTTTCTGCCTGAGTTTAAGTAAAATAAGACTCAACACATTTGTATGAGTTCCAGGAAGGAGATTTCACATTGCCATTTCAACTAATTGATTCTTTCTTGAGTAACTCATTGCTATTTTTAGCACAGTATCTGCTTCACAAAGGAATCGGTGAAAGGGAAGATGATGACTTTTAGAGGAGTTTTAAAAATCATGTGACACAGAACACACTTAGTCACTTTCTTTCTTTCAGATTTATTGCCGTTACTCGTCTCCTTTCACAGATGTGGGTTTGATTACATCCACATGGAATGTAAGTCCTATGACCATCCCACAAAAGATCTAACATGTTCTCTTAACATGCTTGCTCAGATTCCATACATTCTATGGTGGTTTGAAGATGCTTTGTCCATGAGAGTGGCAGGATCAGGAGATATGGCACTATTGCAGGAGGCTTGGCCTCGTTAGAGGAAGTGTGTCACACTGTAGGTGGGCTTTGAGGACTCCAGTACTCAACCTCCACCCACTGTAGAAGAGTCAGTCTTCTCCTGGCTGCCTTCAGATCAATGTATCAAGATGTAGAACCCTTGGCTCCTTCTCCAGCTCTGCCCTCTGTAGCACTCTAGGCTCTGGTTGTCTCCATTCCACTGTTACCGCTGTTCTTTGTGATCATTTCATTGTACTGCCATATCCAATTCACTAGTCTTCTGGTGCAACTAGGCTTTACCAATAGCCTCTTCATAGGCTTTCTTCATGGTCCCAAGGCTCAACTTCTTTGCATGACCCCTTCATTCCTGGCGATGTGTTGTTCTTTTATATTATCATCAGCTTTCTGTTTTCCAATTCCATTGCTGCCTAAGCTTGGCTGTCTTGGAACATGCTCTGTAGACTGACTTTAAACTGAGAGATCTGCTAAGTTTGGTGACTATAAGCATGTACCACTCCACCTGGACTTAAGCTCTTCCCTACTTGTAACTTGCTCTGCCCTGGGTTGGCTTTGAGCTCAGAGATCTGCTTGTTTCTCTCTCCTGGAATTAAAGGTATGTCTGGGCTTAAACATTTCATGTCCAGTATGCCTCAAGATCCAGTTTAAAGTGTGCATCATGTCTTGTCAAGATCCAGATCAAAAGCAAGTGTCTTCCAGCCTAAAGATTTGGATCACAGATGTGCCCTCCATTTCTAGATTGTAGCTTATTTCAGATGAAAAATCTAAATGGAGACAATGACCAGGTAGTCACACCTAACATGCTATAATGGTCCATAGGAAGTGGCATTAGTAGGAGGTATGGCATTATTGGGGGAGGTGTAGATTTGTAAAGCAGTGGAATGCTGTAAGTAGGGCATGGAGGACAATGTTCCTGAGGGTATTTTGAACTGTGTGGCCAGCTTACAATTTCAGAAATTCAGTCCATTATCATGGCAGGAAGCATGGCAGCATCCAGGAAGACTCAGTGCTGGAGAAGTAGTGAAGAGTTCTTGACCAGAAGGTGGCCAAGGGAAGATTGGCTCTTCTACAATGGGCAGAGCTTGAGCAGTAGGAGCCCTCAAAGTCCACCTACACGGTGACACGCTTCTTCTAACAAGGCCACACCTCCTAATAATGCCACTTTCCGTGGGCCAAGCATAGACAAACCACCACACATTCTAATACACATTGAGTAAGAATGAACATCTCAGCACGGAGCCAATTAATCTCCCACTAAAAATATCCCTTCCTAACAGGCAATTTCTTTCTTGGATAATCTAAAATTTTAATAAATGCAAAAGAAAGGCTATAAGCACAAATGGAGGTTGACAGTGGCACAAAGTTCCCCATAGCTACATGAGTTGGAAAGTGGACAAGAAATAAACCTAAGTTGCAATAGAGAAATGGCCTGAAGGGAGCAAGAAAAGATGGAAACGGGGTTCTTAGTCACTCTGGGCAAGGAGGATAGACACTTGAGGCTGTATATGTGATATCTATTCAGCTAGCCTCCTCATGGCGACTTGAATTCTCTGAGACACAGACCTCAGTTGGGACTGAAATGAGATTAGCCTACAGTGCTAGTTCTGGGACCTTACATAATGTACCTCATTCTCATGACCTTTACAATCAATACAGTATCAGTGATATAATGGGTGTGAATCTCAGTAGAGGAAAGATCTACTGAAAGAAGGGAAAAAAAACCCTGAAGGCCTTGCAGATGCATTTCCTGCTGGCTCAAGTTATCTTTATGGGCAATGTAAATATTTTTCTGGACAAAAATCTTAGGGCAGACAGTTCAATAGCACTCTCATTAAAGAAGGACATTGGTTCCCTTGGCCTTTGGAACCCAAATGTAGTGACAGAAACAAATATACCTTGGGTTGATATTCTCAGCTGGGAATCTGGCATGAGGAAAAATCCAGTAGAGTTTATGAGAGCACTATTTGGCCACAAAAGCTGCTCAAAATTTGGCAGAGGAGCCTTCTGGCTGTGTTAGGGTTTGCTATGGCTTGAATGCTTGTGTTCCTTCCACATTTGTACTAAAACCTAATTCCCCAAGGATTGGTATAAATAAGGGCCTCTGGAAAGTGGTTAGAGCAGAACACTGGTGTCCTTATAAATGAAAATCCAAAGTGACAGTGAGGACTCAGGAGACAAGCATCAGCGAATGAGGGGTGAGCTTTTGTTACAACTAAATTTGGTGCCTCGACCTTAGACTTTTTAGAATCATGAGAAAAAAAAGTCTACTGTTTGTTAATCACCAAGTCTACAGTATTTTTGTTTTAGCAGCCCAAATGGACCAAAACTGGGGTGAAGTGAGGAGTTGCCAACTGGAGATGAAAAAGTGCCTTAAATGTGAATGTATACAAGAAATCATCTATGGAAAATTGTAAAACTGCAGATTTCATTCAGGGGACCTGCTGAATTCTGACATTCTGAGTTTTCAAATTTCCAGCTGCTATCTGGTATTTCCTTCTGAAGGGGAGATTGTCTAGTGAACCACTGTCTGAGTCTAGGAGGGCCATTTTCAGTGTTGCATCTCCTCACCAGAACTCATCACAATGCATGTGTGCATTATGAACTCCTCTGAGAACTATGCTATGCTACTTGATGGGAGATGTAAAAGAATATGCTCTCAATCACATTAGCATAAAGGAAAATATTTGGAAATTTATCCCTGAGTTCCAAGCCATTAAGAAACTGATGTTGACAACTTGTTTTTAATCTTCTTAGCAAATCTATAGCTTTTGAATTAAATGAAGAGCATAGGGTGGATTGGGTAAGAAAGCTAGAAAATTATTAGAGAAAGTTCTTGTTGGTTAAGTTAATTTATGAACTGAAAATGTAATACTTTACAAGGGAAGAGAAGGAACTACCTAGATCTCTGTGAGGCATATAAGATTAGGAACTTCATTTGGATTAGGTGTGTTACACTTAAAGGTCTTGCTCTCAGTTCTCACTCCTCAAATCACTGGGAAAGTGGGATGTCTCTTACAGATGAACAGGCTTATTAGTCATTTAAAACCACTAAAACCCTGGGCTGAAGTCAGCATGTTTATTGTGTGAAGAGTGGGTTCTGCAAGAGGAACAGCTTTTTAGCCTTTATACTAGCTTTTGACCCTAGAAATGTGTGTACAGATTTATTCTAATGTGTTCATTGTCAAGGCTACCACTTTTGAGAAAAGTTATAAGCTTAGAACATTAAAGCTGTCATCTTCATCTCAAAGTTGACCAAACCTTTTAAAGATGATTTTGTTTGCTTCCAGCCATCTGTTCACTCTCTCACATGACAGTAGCTTCTGCAATGTGGTAGAACTCAGGAAGCTTGTCCACACAAGTATCACCTAGGAACACCACAGACTGTAGAGCAGTTGTCTCAACATTCCCTAATTCTATGACCCTTTAATACAGTTCCTCAGGTTGTGGGGATCCCCAACTATAAAACAATTTTCATTACTAATTTATAACTAATTTTGCTACTGCTAATGAACTGTAATGTAAATATTTTTGGAGATAGCGGTTTTCCACAAAGGTTGTGATTCATACGTTGAGAACCACTGATGTAGATTGTCACGTAATCATGCTAAGGTCAGCTTTGGCTGGGTGCTGGTGAGCTGATTTCAAGGTGGTGTCTGACATTGCTGTTCAAGTAGTGTTCATTGACTGCCATTGAGTGAAGTCATTATGAACGTAAGAAACTTTCTTCTTATTATCCTTACCACCCTTGGATTTCTCATCAGGATACTAAACCATTCCTGTTTTCCTGGAAATTTCCTCATTTAACACAGAATGTATGCTATGTCTTGGGAAATATCTTAGTTTCAAAAAAAAAAAAAAAAAAAAAAAGGAGGATTCCATCTTTGGTTAGTGAGGTCTAGGTGTTGAGAAATTGTGTACAGATAGGCAAGCATCAAAAAAGTCTAAATAAACCCAAAGTAGAACTTTCTTGTCTACTTCCTTGTGTTGATTTGGATCTTAATGAGAGGAAGTTTCAGATAGGTAGCTAAACTCATCGCTATAGCTTGATATTAAGGCAAATGAGAGAATCTTCCACCAACTCAGCTGACATATAGCTGGGAGGTTTCACATTAGTGAGTTCAGCATCTCCCTTTCAGGATCACTGACATCTTAAAGACAACTTCAAAGGGAGAAGTGTTTGGCCCCAATTCTGTGTCTGACATGATCTTGTCTAAGAACTCAAATATACTTAAGGTGATACTGGTTGGAACATTCACCAAGGGGACCAAAGAATAAAGGGAACTCATGCTTTCCACTATCTCCACTGACTCATCCAGGGCAAAACACTCAAGGTTGACACGGAAACAACAGAGCCAAGAAGTCAAGGTCTAAATCCTAACCTCATAGTTAAACCTGAAATCTAAACAAAATGAAGAAGGCCTTGCTGCACCACAGGCCAGCACTGACTTTAACCCCCTAGGCTAACAGGCACTAAAATCCCAACACTGACCTACAATGAAAGTATAAAAAGACTTCTCTCCTTCAGTCTGACTTTGGAGTCCATCTTAACCAAGCAGAATTAATTCACAGCCCAGGAGCTCCGCAAGCTGATGTTTATTTATAATATTCAATATTCCCATAAGCACACATGTTCCAAATGGAAGGGTGCATTTTGATAATGCCTGTTTCTTCATTAAGATTTCATCATCCACCTACATTAAGAAGCCCTACACTTTGTTACTTTTGCTTTTACCTTGTGTATTCCTGCTTTATTTGCTTAATCTCAAGTTCCTGGCTTCCCAGGCACTCAAATTTGAGACAAGCGAAGTTCCTGCATTAGTGTATCCTGAGCATGCATGATTTATGAATGGCAAGGTACTTGGCACAATTTAATGGTAGAAGAGAGACTTTGTTTTAAACATTAAAATGAAAGTTAAGACATAGCAACAATGGTGGGATATCAGAACACGCAGAGTGCATGGAGGGCCAAGGGTTGCTAGTTCTTGGTTGTCCTTTAGTGTGTGTATTGACATTCTAACCAGTGTGATAAGTCAAATAAACACCGACCACTTAACCAATTTAAAAGTAATTTGAATTGTTATTCTGAGGATTTACTCAGACAAACCTTCATCCTGTAAAACAAAATAACTGCTTACCGTTACATAAATGAAGAAGTCAAACTGTTTTAACTAACCTCAGAGTAGATAGTTGAGTTTTTCTGTTGATGTTGGTTGTTTTGTTGTTGTTGTTGTTGTTTGGTTAATTTGGTTTGGTAGGAGACATACTATTCTTATTTAGAACAGTTTCACTGTAATTATTTTTCCTTTGGTGAATAATTTGGAAGTCAACCAGTGTTGATGTCATCAAACTTTTAAAGAAAAGTTAAACTTTTCAAAATGTAGAGAATAACTTCTCCCAATAAAATTACAGTCTGCCTTCTACTAAAAGGCTGAAATAATATACTTTTTAAAACACTTATATCTAAAGCCTATTTAGCTGCAAAATAATCATTAAGTTAATCCTCAAATGATACTTTGTATTTGTAGTGTTCCAACCACTCACACAGATGTAAATAACATCCAACCTTTCCTTGCTTGTGGGCAAATGGAAGATCTTGTCAGATTATAACTGTCTTCAAATAACAACTCAGTGATTTCCCATTTAAATGATGGTGTGTCCCACAATGATCTTGCTTCTATAAGTGCTTCTAGAGGGCCCGAAAGGCTTTGGTGTTCATGAGAGAAAAATGCAGGTTGATAAAACCATGACCTGAGCCAGCTCTTAAACAACTGGAAATGCAGCTTTCTGCAGAAGCCTCTCCTATCCTTCATGGTAGAAGCAACCCTAAACCACATTTCCCACTCAGCGCATTTTTTTGGTCCATTTTAGAAAACTCATCCCATGAATAGAACATCACCCAGCATGGGTATGATGGTTACCTTGTAGATTTTGCAATGGCAGAGTCATAATGCCTCCAGCTGCAGCTGCTGCTACCAGCCCTTGGATGTTTGTGAGATTCGCGGTGGGCAGTGTGAGGACCAGGCCTTGCTGACCACCTAGCTGTCCCGCCATGTTGAAGGGGATGAGGATAGGCTGATTGAGGGCTGGGGGGCCTCCCGGCATCACCCCGGCCACAGCAGAGGCTAACTGCTGTGCCGTCAGAAGAGCCTGCAAGACAAGAGAAAGCTGGCTCACTTTCTATCAGAACAAGGCGTGGCCTCTCAGAGCACAATCCCTCCATTACATCAGGTCAGAAAGTTCCTAAGAAGTGGCAAATAAGCATACTCCATCCGAGAAAGGAAGAGCGTGAGAAGAAATTACATTTTGACATGATGCTTCACTAATTTCTTTGAAATTTTTTCAATTTCATTTAGAATCTCCCTGGAGCTTTAATACCTTTTGAAGAAATACTGTACCTTTACATATCGAAAATTAAGTTGAAATTTCATTTGATCCTAATTCGCATATATTTAAAGTATTCAGTTAACTTATTCTATTTTGTTCCAGAAAGAAGTCATTGATATTGATAGGGTTTTTATTACGTTTTGGGTTCAAAAGGTTTTTTTTAAGTATTACATTAACTAATACAGTGTAAAAGATTTTCTTGATGCTAGGCCTTTGTATACCTCTGCAGCTAGAGGGCATGAATACTAGCAAAATCCTTTGGAAAGCAACTGGAAATACATGCATATCAGGAATGGTAAATATATGTGTCCCCATTTGACTCAGAATATACTCTAAGATGTAACTTCATGATAGAATTCAAAGGGAAAAGAGAGAAATGCAAGAAATTATGCAATACACTTTAAATCACATAAATGTTGAAGCAGTTCATGTTATAGTGCCATCCTGATGAGATATTATTGTCTAGTCATCAATATGGCTTACTTAGGTACCTATTTAGGAAAGTTAAAAAAAATGTTTTCTGGGGGGCTAGAGAGATGGCTCAGTGGTTAAGAGCACTCACTGCTTTTCCAAAGGTTCTGAGTTCAATTCCTAGCACTCTCATGACAGCTCACGAGTGTCTGATGCCATCTTTTGGTATGCAGATGTTCATGCAGAAAAATACATGTATGTGTATACACAGACATAAGTAGATAAATAAATAAATAGTACATGTATGTGCATATATACACATAAATAAATAATACATGTATGTGTATATCCACAAATAAATAAATACATCTAAAAATGTTCCTGATATGAAAATAAATAAGATAGTAAATGAGTGGTTGCTATTAAAATGGCATAAATATATCTATAAGCTCTATATATGTATATATGTATAATGCCAAGTTCTAAAATAGAAATAAAATACTTATACTTTAAGATCAAATGCTAAAAAGTCCCTTTCTGTTAATTCTTTCATTCTCTTCCCCCCAAATAAGATGTTACTATAGAAACCATGTGTATGTCCATTCTTGACATTATGGTCATGGTTTGTTGTGAAAGGCAGCAGTAGAGCACAAAGCTTGTTTGAGTCCTGGGCTAGTGTCTTCACTGGAGGAACATACTAAGATTTTGGTTCTGGATGGCTACATTACAGCAAAGGCCATTTGACCTTAGTCTTTAAGCCAGGACATCTCTACACTCTTGCAGAAGCTAAGGAATAAAATATAATCCCACAGCTTTCCTCTTCAGGATTCAAAATGAAACTTTATGTAGAACTGACTTTCTTTTTGATGGAACATAGAAAAAGTATTTAAATACGGACATGAAACAATGACAGATTATAATCACCAGGCTCTATTGTGATGCTGCAATTATCCCAGGAATGGGACTTTGAGAGATTTATAGCTTGCTGGAAGTCCCATATCTTGTGCCTGGAGAGGTCCAGTTTAAGACCAGATAGACTGTTCCAGAGTCATCTTCTTTAACCTCCTTCTCTCATACAAGGAGCAGATTCAGAGACATAGGGTTTCTGCATTTGAAGAATGATGGTAAAAGTGGCAGCATCCTCTGTCCATCCCTCTAGAGTACCCTCCAGATCCTTGCAAAGGAAGCTCCGGGCTCCCGATGGATTTATTTACTTTTCTAAATTCACACAAATAACTTTGCCTCTTCTTTTAAAAAAAAAAAAAACACAAAATTACTCTAAAGACCAATCATTAGACTTGGGGAATAATAACGAAATTGTAGCCTGGTCCCAAGGTTCCTAGTAAGGTAACCAGCCAACCGATATGATACTTCCAGGGAAGATATGTAGTAGCTCTCACATTGTACACAGGCTTGGAGGCTTGACATGCAAAATTTTAGGATTGGATTTTGGGCTTAAGATAGGGTATGGCTGCTCCTGGTTGTTACAGAGCCATGCTTCTTCACTGCCCGAGTCTGTCATTCTATTAAGAATTAGAATACTGAAACACGTTAGGAATCCTGTGTTTCCAGGCACATCTGTGCACATACATAGGCAGAAGCACAAAAACATATGACCATGTGAGGAAAGAAGAATGACATTATGAGGGCCTGGTACAAAGAAGCCAATGGCTCATGTTGTATGAGCTCTCTCTAGGTCTGTCTCCCATTCCTCATGTCTATCAATATGAAGTGGTCTGGGCTCTGAGGTGGATGATGGGATCTGAGGCCATTGAAAGATTTCATGGTGACTAGAGTAAGAGTGTCAAGTCTGATTGAAGCTTTGCACTTGGGCAAGTGCTCCTTGTACTGAAAGTGGTTCATTTCCAGGAACAACAAGGACAGCAATGGGGAGGGGAAGGCCCAGATATTTCTCTCCATAAAAGCAAGATGAACTCTGAAAGTTTCACAGAAGATAGCAGAGGTTAAAGAAAGCCCAGCCTTTTATAATTGTGTTCTACATCTCCATATAACCCACGCCAGGCTGGAAAAAACAAATATTGGACTTTAAAAAATAATGAATGTATTTCTTTATTAATGCAAGAGCTATGCGTGATGTACAGTATTGTCAAACCCAATAAGCTGAACTAGCATTAAAATTGCATTAACTTTTTTATATTAAATCACATCTTGTATTTCAAAAATGGCTATAGTAAGGTTGAAATAACTTAATTTTCTTCACACTCCAGTCATTAAAGTTTTACTTTCGAGAAAACTGCATGTTAGCCCACAGCCTAGATGGAGAAGGTTTTAAGGGGGAAAAACATTTCCACATGATTAAAACCTTCCTTTCCTTTAAGAAGAGACTTTTTGCAAACACATATTTTCTTGAGAGTACTTAATAAATAATGTAGTCATATAGCTTCCCATACAAAAATTTATCACCATCTTTGCCCTGTTGAAGTTAATTGGATTTAACTCATTATTATTTATTTGGTTATTTATATGGTAAAACCATCTTAAATGCAGCCTAATGCAAAATAGTTGAGAGATACTGACCTGTGGCCCAACTGGAAAGGTGGGATGGGTCTGACAGGCCTGGTGCTGGTCAGGAGTTCCTGGATCTGGTAAGACTGTGTTTCCTCTGGCCCCTAGAATTCAAGTGAGAAAAGTTCCCTTAGTATCAAGTCCAGTCTGGGGACAACATATTTCTGTGATGTCATAGGACAAACACTAAGGAATAGATGCTTGTGAAAGATTAATTCTTCAATAGTTTTCAAATCACTTGACAATGGCAAAGAATGATGCAATGGTACTTTCAGGATGACCAATGTCAACAGGAAGTAGAAAGAACAGACAGAAAAAGGTATACTGTCATATATATATATATATATATATATATATATATATATATATATATATATACACACACACACATATATACCAAAGCCATATATATATTATATACCAAAAAACTTAACATTAGACATCATTTTGGAAAGCACATTCCAGTTCAGTGTGTGTACATGCACATGCACTCACGCATGTGTGTGAAATTGTGTGTGTTATGCAGAGGTGAGTAATAGTTAAGCTAATTGTCCAAAGCCTTATTACAATCTCAGGCAGAGAAAAAGAGATGTCTCACCATCAATTCACAGAGACCCACATCTGTAGGCACTGAACACATCATATTCCCCAGCTGGGATCCCGTTGGATTCCTAGCACCCTGAGAGCAAATCTCTAAGGCCTTTGGGTATTGTCTGCATGCTTGTGTGCTTTGTTTCACGGTAAACCTCGGTGTTTAAGATAATGGTGGCAGCAATAACTACTTAAATAAAAAATAAACAACACAATGGGAGCCATTTCTGAAGTGTCCCCAGTGAAAGCTTCTGTTTTCTTGGAGTTCCTAATGGAGTAGTTGAAATCCAGTTCCTATCAAACCTGAACAAGATTCACTTTCTTGGTGATTTTCCTATAAATAGCAGGTGGAAGAGATTTCAAATTCTGTTTACTGGCATGCTGTGGCTAACCAATGAAAAAAAGATATGATTCTGTCATGCTTATAAATTTTAAAGAAGGTATTATTGGCTCATTTAAAACAAATTCTTCTATATAGTCTCCTAAGGGACAGAGTTATAAATAATGGAAATGTGGAAAAAATACTTCAGCACATTAAGCTACAAATAAAATTGACTGCTACATATTATTCAATTGACTTCTATCTCCACAGTGATGTGTCAATCATAATAGCATTTTATAATAGGATTAAGTAATAAATGTGCAAAGCCATTATACAGAAATTTGAAAATCTGATTAATTTGTAATTTTTTTGTGCAGAAAGTCAGAAATGGACATTGCTTGGGGAATACTTACAAGTATTCTATTGAAATTTCTAAATTGATTTGGAGCAAACTAATAAAAAACATAGACTTGCTGACATTTTATAAACTGAATTCTGTCAAGATATGTTTGGCATTATAATGATCACTGTCATCTAATAACAAGGGTAAACGGACCTATTAGAAGATACCAACAATTCCCATGTATGCAAAAGAACTTTCTTCTAAATTTTTCATGTGGTTTATTTATTATGTTTGAAAGCCAGGACATGTTAAGCTAGACAGCGCTTTATGTAGTATAAACCTCATGGTCTCTACTCAGCTCCCAAATACTGCTTTCGGTCAAATATTAAGATTAGGCTAATTCGCAAATGGCTAAAATATTGCTGGTTAGAAAAACATGGTTTGCTTCCTTAAGTTTATCAGGCCTAGACTTTTATACCAAACTCTGAAACAAAAGTTTTACAACATGCAGAAAAGTAGAAAAGTCCTTTAAAACAACTAAATATACACCTTGCTATTAAAATGTTTTAAAGCAAGACAGGCCCCTTTGTATCATGTTTTGTTCATGTGTTCAAAACCCATTTCTTCTTCTGTTCTCAACAGATCCCACCACAGTGTTGAGAACTGATCGCATCTAGGCACTGTGCTAACAGAAGTGTATGTCTGTTCTCTATATTGCTATACAGATTGCATTTGCTTATATTTATTTTTTTGGTGCTTTGAGACCCTAACTGGTACCCAGCAGCTTGTTCTGAGAATGGCTATTCTCAAAAACCATGTTAAACACAATCTGGGCCAATTCCACACAATTTCATGTGTAAAATGACGTATTTCACAGGCTCTAGAGGAGATTATATATGCTTCTCTGCTTGGATCAAAAAGCAATGTTTCTTCTTAATGTGTATCTCCATTTTCCCCAAACACATGTATCACTCTTAACCTTGTAGGACCATAACCTAATCTGTTGGAAGGCAGTTCCTATACAGAGGCCTTCCTGTACAACCAGAGGGGAATCCTGTAGTCAGAATGAGTAAAAAGCATTGGCTAAAGGCTTAGTGATTTGAAACAATACTTACTGTATGATAGCAGAGAATTTGAGGTTAGGTGTTTCCATGGCACATCAAGCAAGCTTATAAACATGGGTTGGGCAGGTATTCTATTGAGGTTTGGTCTGTTGCAATATAGTGCAATACTAAATATGAGCTGGGGTGGGGGCCCAGACCTGGTTGTCTCTGATAAGAGAGTCCACAGATAGACTCAAATGAGGCTATGTGACCTTGCTCCAAGTTATTTCTGATTGGTGAATAAAGATGCCTATGAATAAATGTAGCCTATAGCTGGGCAGAATTGAGATAGGCAAAGCTTGGTCTTCCTGGCCTTAGAGTCAGAAGAGACCACAAGGAGAGAGAGAAGAAGACGAACAGAGGAGAAAAATGCCATGCATGAGGAGTAAAGAAAGCATGGCCATTTGCAGTTAAGAGCAGCTCAGATGGAAAATAGTAAGTCATAACTCGGGGTTATCAATAGGAAACTAGATATTAATAGCATAGAGGACAGATATCTGTCCAGCGATAGTGCTGATTGGGGCTTATTGTAAATAATAAAAGTTGTATGTCTTTTATCTGGGAACTAAATGAACAAAATTGGGGTAGAAGACCCAGATTGAGATTAAATATTTTCTAAAACGTGTGTTTTGACCAGAAAGTCTAGGAAACACAGTATACCATTGGAGACCAGGAGTTCCTAGGCAGCCCTCTGTAGTGAATGGCTCATGCTTTAAAACTTTGGTAGTTAGCAAATAGTAAATGTTAAAAACAGTAATGTGTTTTGTGATGTTTTCCTAAAAATGCGATGTGCTTTGACTATATTCACCCCACTTCACTTCCTTCTCTTCTCCTCCGTCCTCCTCATCCTCTTTGCTACTTGTCCGCGTTTGACTGTGAGCTCGGCATATCATGCACACTTGGTGATTATTCAGTCAACACAAATAGAGGACTGGCTTAAGATAAATGTTGCTATCCACTTGATGACTTACTACTGTTTAGCATAAACCTCAGGAATATCTTTCAACTATTAGCTTACTGACAAGTTCTGTTTCAATCCCAAATAATGCCTATAGCATGTATCTAGAATGTCCCTACAGCCTATGTTAAAAACCTTGTTGTCCGCCTGTGACAGATGAGGAAATGGTAGACCGTTTATCTATCTATCTATCTATCTATCTATCTATCTATCTATCTATCTATCTATCTATCTATTTATTTACCTTTTCAGGGTTTATTCATCTGCTAATGTTCAGTCTCCATCTAGACAAAGACAATTAGAAGACAGCCAGTTGCTTTTCCATGATCAATTCCATATGAATAACCAAAAGATTCCTCTTCAACGCTTTTTTATGTTTTAATGCGAAGCTAATAAATGAAGAAAGCTTTAAAGCTCCTGGGTTCGAGTAGAACAGTTCCAGTTCTGACGCGCTGGCTGGACAGTTCTGTGGTTCCTGCCTCCTACTCTAGGCGGGGGTGTCTGCAAGGGCTGCAGGGTGCCTCGGGACTGGGTTATTAGCTTGTGTTTGCATGGCCTTTCAGCACCAAGGCACGCCCCTGTAGGCAGAATCCTTGGAGTTGGAGGGATGGGGAGTCACCCTGTTCTGAGATGCTGTGAGTACCAGGAAGCTGTGCCCCAAAGCAGGTAGCCTAAGCCTTAGCCAGGGGTGGGCAGTTGAGGGACTGAGGATGCCTCGACCTGGTGATGGTCTGAGATGGGAGGGAATATTTTTCAAATGCAGCAAAGATGGAGAAGAGACCTGTGCTTCAGTGTGAGTCAGGATAGTGGTGAATACGTTAAAACATATTCCAGTATGTATAGAACAGATCTTATATTCAGGTCATGCACACAGAAGGTTGTGAAGGGTATGTGGAGCTGGGGTATTCCTGACCAAAGTAGCAGAAACCAACATGGCCTGTAAAAGATCCTAGTGTTCCCCCCAAATGCCCCAGGCTCCCTGAACATTTATAGATTGTAGACAAGCAGAAGGAAGCTGAACTGTAGTGGGAACACCCTTGAAAAGGATGGTGGGATACTGGTAACTTCCTCATGCTCTCTTTGTTTTCTGGACACCATAATTTTGGTATTTGTGGGGTCCAGTCAATGATATAAGATCCCCAAACAAAGGAGCAAACTGATTATTGGCAGAAATCTTCAAAACAATAAGCCAAAATGAATCTTCCCTATCAGGCGCTTTGCCACAGTAACAAAAACCTGCCTGGACCAGATATAGGAAGCAGTTTGGTATAAAGATTAAAGGTAAGGTTTCTTACAGTTTAAACACAGTCAGGTTTAAATTTAAATCTTCCCCATTACCAGGAGTGTGGACTTGGAATTGTTTTCCATTTACTTATTCATCAGCTTTCTCTTACGAAAGTCAGAGATGGTGACAGAACTTCCTTCACAGGTTGGCTGCTGTGAGTGCCATATAGATAACATACATGTAAATTCACTGAAACCCTGAAAGCTTGCTATATCAGTGCTACATCTGTTGATTACTATACCTTAACAATGTTTATATTTAAGGTAATATTTCATATTATTTAATTTGTTTATAATGTTCAACCATCAAAGCCAACTAATACATATTCCAATCTCTATGTGTGCAGACCTTGGAAATACCTTATACACAGCTAATGGTATTCACTGACCTTAATTATGTACTGTGCACCATAAGATCCATGTTTGGAATGTATCTCAGTAGTTGGGTCTCTCAGAGCTCACAAAATGATGTTTGCAAATAATCTTCCCTCAGTATCCAGAGAGTTGTTTTAGACCCTTGTAGATACCAAAATCTGAGGATATTCAAATCTCTTATCTAAATCTGCATAACATTTACATATTATATATATGTGTGTGTATATATATATATATATATATATATATATATATATATATATATATTCTCTCATTCGATTTAAATTGACCCCAGATTATTCATAATGTTGATGCAATGAGCATGCTAAGTAAATTTCATGTTACATTGTTTAAGGAATTATGGCAAGAAAAAAGTTTATATAAGTTTAAGCATTTTCCCAAATAGTTTCAATCTACAGTTGGCATTTTTCAAATCTGTAGATGAGATGGTGACGATATGGGGGTGTCACTATTGGTTCCTGATCTAGAGTAACACACAGACAATGTGGTACCAAGAGTCTAGCAGGTAGCTTCTGAATTCTCCCACAGGCCATGGCTCCTACAAGTGACCCCCAACCCAAGTCTGTGAGTCACTATTGGAGCTTCTTTTTTTTTTTTTTTTTTGGCTTTTTTTCGAGACAGGGTTTCTCTGTGTAGCCCTGGCTGTCCTGGAACTCACTCTGTAGACCAGGCTGGCCTAGAACTCAGAAATCCGCCTGCCTCTGCCTCCCGAGTGCTAGGATTAAAGGCGTGAGCCACCACGCCCAGCTATTGGAGCTTCTTTAAGCATTCCACAGCCCACAGAAAGCTAGGGACAGAGAGTGGAAGAGGGTATTTGTATGGGCATTTCTTAAACTCCATGAGGGTTAAAGATGACGTGAATAATGGTGGCTTCACTGATATCCAGGAGAGTTTACGTTTCCTTTCCTCTGACTTGCACCACCAAATGCCAATTGTGTGACTGTATGCCACCGGCATTACATACCACTAGCATAATCACAGAACACTGGCTTCAAGTGCTGGCATTGGGCCATCATCAGCATGGCCCCTCCTGCCTTCCTAGTTTCCTCACTCGGAATGTTCTCTCATCATAATCAGATTGAGATTTCCATCTTGGAAAGAGAAGGAATCAATTGCAGATACACATTATGTAATTGCAGTCTATTTGCAGATCCCACCCACGAAGTGTAAACCAAGTGCTAAAGTCTCACGGTACGGAATTTTAAATTAAGGATCTTTGTCAGGTCCCCTCATTCTCAGCTCCACATCTCCTACTGAATCTCAAATCTGAGAGTTACAGTACTGCCTGCCTGTCTCTGTTTGGAAGATAAAGAAGGAGGCAAAGGAGAAGGAAGAGAGCAAGCAAGAGAGAGAGAGAGAGAGAGAGAGAGAGAGAGAGAGAGAGAGAACACTGAGAACACTTTTGGTTGACACAGTCCAGCCAGGCTTAGCATCTATTAGTTACACAGCAGATGCACACTCTCATATAGATTTGAATTTGCCACCCCCACCCCCTTGTGGACTAGACTGTTCCACACAAGTTAAGATTCAAGTATAGTACAACTGCTTTCATCCTCTGAGGGGAACTCCTTTTTGGAGTCTTACCATACCATTTTGTAACGAGGATACTGTGATGGCTGCAGGTTGAGAAGGGGAAGACTGAAAATCAGACTGCTCATCCCAGTGTGCTCCTCGATGTCTGCCATCTTTCCAACAGACAGCACAGAAGGCTCCCTTATTAACAACCGATGCATCTTTAATGAGTCAGGTTCCTTAGAAATCTGAATGTGGGGGTTTTCTCCTCCACGCGTCAACACAAACATAGTCCCATGAAGGTCACGGGAACCTGCCAGCTTCTTCCTGTGTTCCTTATGGTCCTTTACCTACAGTCTGCAGTTTTTACCAGTGGCTTAAGGAGCCACAGGTTATTGAATAGACGTTGGGCACTTGAGTGCATTGCTATTTCATGTCGAGCAGGTGAACCCCAGCTAAGCAGGGCAGAAGGTCCCTCTAAATTAAACTTCCCTTTCTTTCAATTTCTTTAAGATTACTCATTGTCAGAGAGGGAGTGGAAGTGTTGCAAGTGTCTATATAAAAAAAAAAATCCTTTGCAGAGCCACCTCCACTGCTAGCCACGCTTTATTGTCAGTCTGGACCTCTTTATGACGCTGGGCACCCAAATGCTTATGTACAGAGCTCTACAGTCTGCTAGTGGAATTTGAGACTCTTAACATAATAAGGCTAACTCTATAAAGAGCACCTTAAGTCCCACATTCATTAATCCACATGGATTTGAGTGCTTTTGCAAATTGTGTTGCCCGGTACCTATAGTGTCACCTACTGATGCTCAGAGACTGGATAATATCTGATGATGTTAATGTGGAAAATGTATTTTCTTTTATTGGCAGTGATTCACATGGCCTCTGGAGAGAGAATCTGAGCGTTCTGTGAGTGAAGGGTCTAGGTTCACAGCACTATTGAGTAATGAATGACCTTTATTTTCAGGATGTATGTACACATGAATGTCAAAGAGAGACTTGGGATGTTGAGATAAACCACAAAGTACTACCTCCAGCTCTATTATTTGGACTTGGTTATCATAAGATGATTTTGTAATATTGACCAAAATCACTCACTGATCCATTAATTTTTACATGTAGTTTTAGTTTATGTACTCCACTGAGATTTTAAATTTTCCCCTCAGAATTCATCAAATCTCCCTTAAGTCTTTCCCCAACATTTCTTAATCATTTGTGTTCATATCCATCTAATAAAAGTAGAGACTAATTCCTATGATATCCAGACCAATCGAGGTTTCAGTGTCTGTAAATGCCTGTTGAAGAATCATGAAAAGAGTGCTGTCCAACATTAACGTAATTCCACGACATGCTACTAACTCATAAAGAGCTATGAGGTAGGCAAGACCCCTTGAGTATTACTGTCTTCTCCCAGGTAAAGACTATCATCTCCTGATATCCTGCAGGCCGATTCTGGACTGTGGTATAGATGAGGTGTGTGTGTGTGTGTGTGTGTGTGTGTGTGTGTGTGTGTGTGAATGTCTTTTATACACTTTGGTATTTGAAACTCTGGAGTAAGGTGAGCAGAAAATCTTTTTTTTTTTTTTTTTTTTTTTTTTAGTTTTGGGTTTTTGGTTTTTGGTTTTTTGAGACAGGGTTCAAGACAGGGTTTCTCTGTGTAGCCCTGGCTGTCCTGGAACTCACTCTGTAGACCAGGCTGGCCTTGAACTCAGAAATCTGCCTGCCTCTGCCTCTGCCTCCCAAGTGCTGGATTAAAGGCATGTGCTACCACTGCACGGCTGCAAGTGCTTTTTTATACAACTGAGTATTCGTGTATTTTTTTCCAATTTTTTATTAGATATTTTTTTTTAATTTACATTTCAAATGCTATCCCAAAAGTCCCCTATACCCTCCCCCTGCCCTGCTCCCATATCCACCCACTCCCACTTCTTGGCTCTGGCATTCCCCTGTACTGGGGCATATAAAGTTTGCAAAACCAAGGGGTCTCTCTTTCCAATGATGGCCGACTAGGCCATCTTCTGCTACATATGCAGCTAGAGACACGAGCTCTGGGGGTACTGGTTAGTTCATATTGTTGTTCCATCTATAGGGTTGTAGACCCCTTCAGCTCCTTGGGTACTTTCTCTAGCTCCTCCATTGGTGGCCCTGTGTTCCATCCTATAGATGACTGTGAGCATTCACTTCTGTATTTTCCAGGCACTGGCATAGCCTCACAAGAGACAGCTATATCAGGGTCCTTTCAGCAAAATCTTGCTGGCATATGCAATAGTGTCTGGGTTTGGTGGCTGATTATGGGATGGATTGGGCAGTATGAGCAGATATTCTTAAAAGGATGGAACAATTTATTCACAGATTTTTAAGCCACTTGGAAATGGTATAATTTCTAAAAGGTCTTTTAAATCCAGAAATCCTTGCTCATACAACACCTCTCATCAAGGAAATTGTCAAGGTCATTGTTCAGGGCCACCCTCAACACACAGGTACTGCAGGGAGTTCTTCCTTTTTTCTGGTGGTACTCTGGTGATATATGGATGAGGTAGATCTCATGAATCCCACAACTTTCTGTTCATTTTTGGAGATTTGGATCATGATTCATCTTTGTCCAGCTCTATGCAAGTGTCAGCTTCACATGGTGTGGCACTGAGTGGAAATAAAATGTCAGTCTCTGGCCTGGGGCTAGGGAATCTGTTTCCCTTTTCTCTGAACCACCACCTCAACCTACCACAAAGAGACAGATTCAAAGCTTGCCACCTCCCTGTAGCATGCAGTGGCTTTCTGGATCAATGGTAGGTGGATTTCCAGGAGGAGAAATGTTTAACTTTGTCATTTGAGCTCATGTCCTTTAAGAAGAGCAGAGGGAAAAAAGAAAAGACCATCATGGCAGGCACAGAGCAGAAGTCTGGAGGCTGCAGCTCCCCCTGGCCTACTCACACCCCCACTTGGCTGGATAAGTGGAGTTGACCAATAAAACACCAATCAAGATGGAGCCTAAGAAGATTCCTCCCAGCCACTCTCAAAGCCTCCATTCTCACAGTTTCTAAATCACCTCAAGTTCCTTATATTTCATCAAAAGTCTTCCTCATAAAGCATCTTCAGTTTTCAAAAGTTGCACCCAAACTTATACTGGCTTCAGGGAAACCCCTCTTTACCTGTGTTCAAATCTGAAGAATGCTTGTGTCTCCAGAGAAATTAAGGCATATTTTTATCTCCATAAAGAATCAAACCTACAAGTCATCAACCTGGGTCTCACAGGGTGTTATTACAGGTTATTTTTGTTAGTAAATTAACATAGAATATTATTTTGTTTTCTATTGGCCAACATTTTCAATGTTAATAATGAATTGACTGTGTGCAAATCTTTCCAAAGAACATGTATGTCAAATGTCACATGATCTAGGAGTCATGTGAAAATGTCACATTTCTAGGAATCAGGGATAAGACAGGCTTTTTTTTTTTTTTTAATCTGTATAGCTCAAGTTGACCTTGAACTCTTGCTTTTCCTGGTTCAGCCTCTCAAGGGCAAGGTTGTGAGGCACACCAACAGGTCTGGCTTTTCCATAGACTTACCTTTCTAAACAGTCTTCCACTCACACCATTTATCAAGTCATCACCAATCCTGACAGCAAGGGATATGATTAAATCATTCAAGACCATGTGGTTTGTTTAGTTTTGATTTTTTTTTCCAAGATATGCTCTTATAGAACAATGGATAAAAAGCACTGAGGGCCAATTTACTTGCACTTAGAAAATGGAGTATTAAATAAATTCTGAAACGGAGGGGCTGTGGACAGAGAGGGGAGCAAGAGAGAGGGGTACTCTTTCTTGGTTAAGATGTACGTTATAGTACTATGGAGTTCAAGTGGGAGACTTAAACACTGTTGTAGTGATTTGCAGTGTCCCATCTCCCTGTCTCTTTTAGGGAGGTTCTGCTTTGTATTAACATAATAGCCTTTCTGTCTTGCAGAGCCCAAATAAGGTTCTCACTATGAGATTTTAATCCATGTTCAGTTTGTTGAGTCTTAACCTAGTCTCCCATGAATACCTGGACACTGAATCTCGGGAAGCGCATGAAGTCTGCTGGGGCTAGTTATATGACGATGACCAGTCTGATCTGCTGCAGCCTGATGTCACTATGGATACGATGGTGCTCCAGTCATTCCTAACCTCTTGGAGACTTCTCAGACACTGCCTAAGGTCTGATATGTATGTAAGTCTTCAGTGGCAAGGAAGCACTGGTAAGATGTGCAGAGTACAAGTTAAACATGAGCCATGACAGAATGCATCATTATTTGATTTGAAAACGTTGGGTGTGGTCACTTCTGATAATGATGTGGTAGAGGATCTCAGAGACCTCTAACAAAGAGCTGGTGGTTTTCAATCCAGTGTCTGCGTTTTTGACTTCCATGGGCAGGTAGTCCAGCAGTCACAGACCAGTCACTTTCCTCTATTTGGAATTTCACAGGACAGTCAAATGAAAGAACATCAACAATAGGTGACACTCTTGTGTCCTCCTCATATTTGGCTGCATATCCAAGGAATAAGCATCCACTCATCTTTAACCCAAAGGATAGCTGCACTCTCAGGGGCTTTGTGGTTAAGGCCTGACTCCATGACCAGTAGCATCAATGTCAACTGCAACTTAGGAGAACGGCTCACTTCTGTTTCCCAAATTCCAGGCCTGGTACCCCTCATTTTTTCAGATCAATATTTGGAAAAATCCTCAGACAACGTTTACACATAGCACAAAAGAGAGAAAGCACTGGTTTTGAGTTTGAAATTCTGGCCTTCCCTCACTTCCATCTCTTATATCTCTGATATCTACCAATGTCTCTCCCTCCTTTCCTAGTACTTTTTTTAAATGAGTGGCATTGACATCTTTGATAGACTTCCAAATCATATCCACAGGAGTCTGATGGGTGAGAGGCAGAGATGAAGAATACTTAGGAGGAGGGGTTCTGCAGAATTGTCCTAATCAGAGCCACTCTGGTCCTGAGCCCAGCAAAACCCACAGGAGACACCCAGGCAAAAGGTTTCAGCAGGAGGAGCTGTCCCATATTCTTAAAGGAAAGCATATTTACCCTCCACAAATCAATAGAACCAATGCCAAACCTAGCCTGATATCATAGCTGTGGGATTCATAACAAATTTTCTGACCACTTTCCCCTCTGTATCTATATTTTATCTTTCCATTTGTGAGGATTCGTAAGAGTCTGGCTTATTTATTTCAGTTATTTTCCCTCAGAATACCACATTTCCTACAAAAGTAACCAGAGTGCCTCTTTAAAAAAAAAAAAGAAAAGAGAAAATAAAAAATGTAAAAACCCTTAAAGAGGAAATAAAACTGCATTTCTTCTCAGATGCTCCTAAAGGGTAGCATTTGCGGCCAGTCTTGCATGTGGCAAAGGACTGGTGAAAGGGGGGCCATTTAGGACTCAGCAAAGGACAGGAGGAAACACCCTAGAGGAATCACAGTGCATGAAATTGTAGCCTCACACCTAGTTAGCAACCCTTTACTGTAATGGAGCCACTGGAACAGCACAACAGCACACAGCTGGAAGAGGAGGCTGCTGCTCCACACACTAGGAATGAATCACTAAGACCACCAGAGACGGGATAATGAAACACTGCTTCCCCAATAATACTGAGCATTCTTCATTTCTGAAAATGCCAGTCCATGCCCTATCAGTAAACTCTTTTTAGATTCTTTTTTTTCCTCAAGAGTTGGTTATATATATATATATATATATATATATATATATATATATATATATATATATAAAA
>LR751223.1:68627-199552 GCA_902729485.2 Mus minutoides | reverse complement strand
TAGAAAACCTGGAGGAAATGGACAATTTCCTAGACAGATACCAGGTACCAAAGTTAAGCCAGGATCAGATTAACGATCTAAACAGGCCCATTTCCCCTAAAGAAATAGAAGCAGTCATCAATAGTCTCCCAACCAAAAAAAGCCCAGGACCAGATGGGTTTAGTACAGAGTTCTATCAGACCTTCAAAGAAGACCTAATTTCAACTCTCCTAAAACTATTCCATGAAATAGAGACAGAAAGTACTCTACCCAATTCATTCTATGAAGCCACAATTACTCTGATACTTAAAACACACAAAGATCCAACAAAGAAAGAGAACTTCAGACCAATTTCCCTCATGAATATTGATGCAAAAATACTCAATAAAATCCTCACAAACCGCATCCAAGAACACATCAAAACGATCATCCATCATGACCAAGTAGGCTTCATCCCAGGGATGCAGGGATGATTTAATATACAGAAAATCAATGTAATCTACTATATAAACAAACTCAAAGACAAAAAACCACATGATCATCTCGTTAGATGCTGAGAAAGCATTTGACAAAACCCAACACCCATTTATGATAAAAGTCTTGGAAAGATCAGGAATTCAAGGCCCATACCTAAACATAATAAAAGCAATATACAGCAAACCAGTAGACAACATCAAACTGAATGGAGAGAAGCTGGAAGCAATCGCATTAAAATCAGGGACTAGACAAGGCTGCCCACTTTCTCCCTACCTATTCAATATAGTACTTGAAGTCCTAGCCAGAGCAATTCGACAACAAAAGGAGATCAAGGGGATACAAATTGGAAAGGAAGAAGTTAAATTATCACTGTTTGCAGATGATATGATAGTATATATTCGGGACCCCAAAATTTCCACCAGAGAACTCCTAAACCTGATAAACAGCTTCAGTGCAGTAGCGGGATATAAAATTAACTCAAACAAATCAACGGCCTTTCTCTACACAAAGGATAAGAGGGCTGAGAAAGAAATTAGGGAAACAACACCCTTCACAATAGTCACAAATACTATAAAATACCTTGGTGTGACTCTAACTAAGGAAGTGAAAGAACTGTATGACAAGAACTTAAAGTCTCTGAAGAAAGAAATTGAAGAAGATCTCAGAAGATGGAAAGATCTCCCATGCTCATAGATTGGCAGGATTAATATAGTCAAAATGGCTATCCTGCCGAAAGGAATCTACAGATTCAACGCAATCCCCATCAAAATTCCAACTTAATTCTTCACTGAGATAGAAAGGGCAATTTGCAAATTCATCTGGAATAATAAAAAACCTAGGATAGCAAAAACTATTCTCAACAATAAAAGAACATCTGGGGGAATCACCATGCCTGACATTAAGCTGTACTACAGAGTAATTGTGATAAAAACTGCATGGTACTGGTACAGCAACAGACAGAGAGATCAATGGAATAGAATTGAGGACCCGGAAGTGAATCCACAAACCTATGGTCACTTGATCTTTGACAAGGGAGCTAAAACCATCCAGTGGAAAAAGGACAGCATTTTCAACAAATGGTGCTGGCACAACTGGCTGTTAGCCTGTAGAAGAATGCGAATTGATCCATTCTTATCTCCTTGTACAAAGCTTAAGTATAAGTGGATCCAAGACTTCCACATAAAACCAAAGACACTGGAATTTATAGAGGAGAAAGTGGGGAAAACCCTTGAAGATATGGACACAGGGGAAATATTTCTAAACAGAACAGCAATGGCCTGTGCGGTAAGATATGGAATTGACAAATGCGACCTCATAAAATTGCAAAGCTTCTGTTAAGGCAAAAGACACAGTCAGCAAGACAAAAAGGCCACCAACAGATTGGGAAAGGAATTTTACCAATCCTAAATCTGATAGGGAACTAATATCCAACATCTACAAAGAGCTAAAAAAGCTGGACTCCAGAAAAATGAATAACCCCATTAAAAAATGAGCTACAGAGCTAAACAAAGAATTCTCAACTGAGGAATTCCAAATGGCTGAGAAACATCTGAAAAAATGTTCAAGATCCTTAATCATCAGGGAAATGCAAATCAAAACAACACTGAGATTTCACCTCACACCAGTCAGAATGGCTAAGATCAAAAATTCAGGTGACAGCAGATGCTGGCGAGGATGTGGAGAAAGAGGAACACTCCTCCATTGCTGGTGGGATTGCAAGCTTGTATGACCACTCTGGAAGTCAGTCTGGCATTTTCTCAGAAAATTGGACATAGTACTACCAGAGGATCCAGTAATACCTCTCCTGGGCATATACCCAGAAGATGTTTCAACTAGTAAAAAGGACACATGCTCCACTATGTTCATAACAGCCTTATTTATAATAGCCAGAAGCTGGAAAGAGCCTAGATGTCCCTCAACAGAGGAATGGATACAGAAAATGTGGTACATTTACACATGGAGTACTATTCTGCTATTAAAAAAATGAATTTATGAAATTCTTGGGTAAATGGATGAATCTGGAGGACATAATCCTTAGTGAGGTAACCCAATCACAAAAGAAGTCATTGGATATGCACTCACTGATAAATGGATATTAGCCCAGAAACTTAGAATACCCAAGATACAATTTGCAAAACACAAGAAAATCAAGAAGGAAGACCAGCGTGTGGATACTTCATTCCTCCTTTGAATAGGAAACAAAATACACATGAAAGGAGTTACAGAGACAAAGCTAAGATGAAAGGATGGACTATACAGAGACTACCCCACCAGGGGGGATCCATCCCATAGTCAGTCACTAAACTCAGACACTATTGCATAGGACAGCAAGTGTTTACTGAAGGGACCCTGATATAGCTGTCTTGTACAGAAGTGGATGCTCACAGTCATCTATAAGATGGAGCACGCGGCCCACATTGGACAAGCTAAAGATAGAACCCCAGGAGCTGAAGGGGTCTGCAACCCTAGAAGAGGAACAACAATATGAACTAACCAGAACCCCCAGAGCTCATGTCTCTAGCTCCATATGTAGCAGAAGATGGCCTAGTCGGCCATCATTGGGAGGAGAGGCCCCTTGGTATTGCAATCTTTATATGCCCCAATACAGGGGAACACCAGGACCAAGAAGTGGGATGGGTGGACAGGGGAGCAGGGAGGGGGGAGGGGACTTTTGGAATAGCATTTGAAATGTAAATTAAGAAAATATCTAATAAAAAATTGGAAAAAAAGAAAAAAATAATTTTGTTGAAGATATTTACTGGCCCTTTAAGTTGGGAATTTTCTTCACTCTCTTCTACACATATTATCCTTAGGGTTGGTCTTCTCATTGTATCCTGGATTTCCTGGATGTTTTGTGTTAGGAGCCTTTTGCATTTTTTATTTCCTTTGGCTGTGTGTCAATATTTTCTATGGTATCTTCTGCACCTGAAATTCTCTCTTTTATCTCTTGTATTCTGTTGATGATTCTTGCATCTATGACTACTGATCTCTTTCCTAGGTTTTCTATCTCCAGGGTTGTTTGTGATTTCTTTATTGTTTCTATTTCCATTTTTAGATCCTAGATGGTTTTGTTCCAATTCCTTCACCTGTTTGGTTGTGCTTTCATGCAATTCTTTAAGGTGTTCTTATATTTCCTCTTTAAGGGCTTCTACCTGCTTACCTGATTTCTTTCTTTCTTTCTTTCTTTCTTTCTTTCTTTCTTTCTTTCTTTCTTTCTTTCTTTCTTCCTTCCTTCCTTCCTTCCTTTCTTTCTTTCTTTCTTTCTTTCTTTCTTTTTTGTTCTGTTTTGTTTTTGTTTTGTTGTTTGTTTGTTTGTTTGACAGAGAACATTGCATTTAAGAAAATTAGAAGCAAAAAGGGGATAACAGCTATCAAGGGAAGTCAGAGAATCGATCATAAGGATAAACTTTAAAACCCTGTATTCCACAAAATTGGAAAATCTAAAGGAAATAGATAGTTTTGTCAATAGATACCACTTAGCAAAGTTAAATCAAAACAAGAAAAACAACTTAAATAGACATACAATCTCCAATAAAATAAAAGTAGCCATTAAAAGTCCATTTCCCACCAAAAATATCCATGGGACAGATAATTTTAGTGCAGAATTCAATCAAGTGTTCAAAGAAGAGTTAATGCCAAAATTATTTCACAAATAGAAACAGAGGAATATTGCCAAATTTATTTTATGAAGACACAGTCACCCTACTACTCAAAGCATATAAAGACTCAACAATGTAAGGGAATTACTGACCAATTTCTCTGTGAAAGAGATGCAAACATACTTAATACAATACTTGCATTCCAAATCTTAGAACACATCAAAAAGGTGATCAAATAGGCTTCATGCCAGAAATACAGAGTTGGTTCAACATATGATAATCAGTAATTTTGTGTGTGTATGTGTGTGTTCATATGTATGTGTACAGATTACAATGATTCTTCTTTGGCATGGTTCATGTTGAATGTATTCTGCCCAGTAATGTACAACCTCTGCCTAAATCAAGAATGAGTTTTAGATTATAGTTTTTCTTCTTTCTTAACAGTTATGAATGCTATCCTATAAGTATGTTTCTCATATGCATCAAGACCATTTTCACAGTACTAAAAAAAACTATCCATAATTTTTGTTAATTAATAAGTAATTGCTTAAAAGTTGACATTTCAAGTTTTCAAAAATCTCTCCTTATGATGTAGATTTTAGATGTGTCTTGCCAGGGCTTAGTGGTGAGAAAACAAATGTACTAATTGTAATGTTGCACCTGAATTAACAATGACTTTCCTTTCCTTTCCTTTCCTTTCCTTTCCTTTCCTTTCCTTTCCTTTCCTTTCCTTTCCTTTCCTTTCCTTTCCTTTCCTTTCCTTTCCTTTCCTTTCCTTTCCTCTCCTCTCCTCTCCTCTCCTCTCCTCTCCTCTCCTCTCCTCTTCCCCTCCTTTTCTATTGCCTTCATTGTTCTTAATCATCAAGAGTCATCAAGGAAAAACAACTGATATAACCCAATTCATCTGTCTGGGGTTTTCAGATTCCCCAGAAGTTACAGAACTATTATTTGTCTTATCTATACCTGAAACATGTCCCGAATTGTTTTAATATGGATGGATTTATACATCCACACATATAGGTATTTCTTTCTAATGATCTGTCCTTCAAAGAAATCTACTACATCAGCTCAACAATCAAAAGATGCTTTCTAAATTCTTCCAAGAAAAGCAAACTATCACCTTTGTGGGCTACATGGTATAATATTTTATCTTTTTCACTAGGGTGCTGAGTGAATCTTTCCTTGTGACAGCCATGTCTATGACAAGTATGCTATCATTTGAACCCCACTGCTCTATCACCAATCATGTTACCCACCCTCTGTGCTTGGGTGATGGTAGAATCCAATGTGACTACAAACTCAGCTTCTTTACCTCAGATTTGCACCTTGTTGCAGCTCCACTTCTGTGGACTTAACATCAACAGACGTTTGTTCTATAACATGCCCCAGCTGTTAAATCTATCCTACACTGACTAATTCTTTGTACATTTTCTGCTTCTCATATTTACAAGGTTGTTTGGAATAGTGAGTGCCATACTTATCACGATAGCATATGGCTATGTAGCCACATCTGTAGTGTATAGTTTCTACTACCCCACTTTGAGCTTAGGGCAGACCACAATACAAGGCCCGCTCGAGTTCCCTTGGATCTTTGGATGAAAAACACATACACATTAGCTTACTTTTCATATCCTTTTAGCTCTGTAGCTGGGCCCTTCTAGTCCTTCCTTGGCTAGTGTGCCCTTCTTTTCACTCCCAGCTCAACACCTCAAAATCTGCCTCAACTTTAGTTGCCTGGTTACCTTCTCCTGAACAGCACCCTAAATCTGCTCTCAACTTAGTTGTGTTTCTAATCTCCCCACCCCACCCCCACCCCCCACTACCTTAGGCCCAATTAGGGAAGTGGCCAATGGCCCCTCCACCTGAGATCTCACATGGCTGGTGGCTCTCTCTCCCTCTGAAGCATCTTCCCTCCTCCTGCACCTGCTAGCCTGCCTATAGGAACCTGGAAGTTCTGCCTCTTCTGCCCAACTATTAACCTCTAGCATCTTTATTGGTCAATCAAGAGCCAATTAGGGAACAGGACTTTCAGAATTCACATGCAGATTCCCAATCAGCACATTGGAACCACCATGTGAGGTACACATGTCACATAAAATAAAGGCAGATCTAAAGTCTTCAACACCTGTGCTTCATACCTGACACCTGCTTCCCTCCCTCTTCTATACCTCAAGTTTGTCTATTTGAATTTCAGTTCTGGCAGCTCCTCCACCTTTGACAGAGTCACTTTCATATTCTGACCTGTGGTGATTCCCATATTGAATGCTTTGATTTATAGTCTTAAGAGGTTGCAGCAGTGTACTTCCTGTTACCAAGGTCACAAATATGCACCTTTCTGAGAGATTTCTCCACAATCTACCACCATGTGTGCATGAATGACATATTACAAAATCCACAGAGTTTAAACAAAGGCTCAATTTGGTATAGAAAATAATATTAATATGAATCAATGGTTGTTCTATGTCAGGACGTAGAAACTTGAGTTATTGAGTCTTGGAGAATTATTGCTTTAGTGACTTCATAGATGATGTCAGCTTTCATTATTCTATTCAGAGGTATTTATGATAATTGATTTTTGAAACTTTTACACTTTTTAGGTGTGGAGACTGATGAATGAATGTACTATACAGAGAATGTTTGCAGGCTGAATATAGTTTTGCATTGATGTAGTAAAGCCTCCTGAAATGACCAGTCTGATGGAACTGGAAGCTTTCTAAGGTGTCCTTTATTGCTAGTCATTAAAATCTTGTTCACATTTTTGTCTACTACTGCTGTTGGCTAAAAATGAAAGAAATTATCTATATATATTATAAAATGTGAAAGAAGCTCCATCTACTTGCCTAAGAATTTAGTAAATTCGTTGTTTTTAATAGCTGAGTAGTACTCCATTTTGTAAATGTACCACACTTTCTGTATCCATTCCTCTGTTGAGGGACATCTGGGTTCTTTCCAGCTTCTGGCTATTATAAATGAGGCTGCTATGAACATAATAGAGCATACGTCCTTATTACATGTTGGAACATCTTCTGGGTATATGCCTAGCAGTGCTATTGGTCCTCAGGTAGTACTATGTCCAATTTTCTGAGGAACTGCCAAACTTATTTCCAGTGTTGTTGTACCAGCTTGCAATTCCACCAGCAATGGAGGCATGTTCCTCTTTCTCCACATCCTCACCAGCATTTGCTGTCACCTGAGTTTTTTATCTTAGCCATTCTGACTGGTGTGAGGTAGAACCTCAGGGTTGTTTTGATTTGCATTTACCATATCATTCTGAGTGAGGTAACCCAGTCACAAAAGAACACACATGGTATGCACTCACTGATAAGTGGATATTAGCCCAGAAGCTCAGAATACCCAAGATACAATTTGCAAAACACATGAAACTCAAGAAGAAGGAAAACCAAAATGTGGATACTTTGATCCTTCTTAGAAGGGGGAACAAAATACCCATGGGAGGAGTTACAGAGACAAAATGTGGAGCATAAACTGAAGGAATGACCATCTAGAGAGTGCCCCACCTGGGGATCCATCCCATATACAATCACAAGCCCAGACTCTATTGTGGATGCCAACAAGTGCTTGCTGACAGGAGCATGATATAGCTGTCTCCTAAGAGGCTCTTCCAGTGCCTGACAAATACAGAAGTGGATGCTCACAGCCACCATTGGACTGAGCACAGGGTCCCAATGAATGAGCTAGAGAAAGGACCCAAGCAGCTGAAGGGGTTTGCAACCTCATAGGAGGAATAATAATATGAACTAACCAGTATCCCCAAAACTCCTAGGTACTAAGCCACCAACCAAAGAGTACACATGGTGGGACTCATGGCTCCAGCTGCATGTATATCAGAGGATGGCCTAGTTGGCCATCAATGGGAAGAGAGGCCCTTGGTCCTGTCAAGGCTCTATGCCCCAGTGTACAAGTATGCCAAGGCCAGAAAGTGGGTTGGTGAGCAGGGGGAGTGGGGAGGGGATAGGAGGTTTTCGTAGGAGAACCCTGAAAAGGGGATAACATTTGAAATGTAAGTAAAGAAAATATCTAATAAAAAATCTAAAAAGAAAAAAATAAAATGAAAGGTGAAAGAAAAATGGTCCAATATTTTCAGGTGGAAGTCATAAACATGTCTGGTAAGTTGAGTTTTGAATTCAGAATCCATGTCAAAGCCAAAATCAATCACTGATGTATCCCAAGCCACTGTCTTCACATCCAAATGAGACTCCATGATGTACATAGCTAAAAGAATCTCATTACTGAGTTGTTTTTGATAATTCAAGAGTCACCTTGAGTTTGCCTTAGGAAGACTTATATAATGTCATTTAGTAAGTGTCAGTGAAGACTGGAAGGCTGGGTAAATATTGTAATCAAAAGTACAAAAACAAAAAATGGGGAAATAGAATACATTATTTCTTATCACCTATATTCAATGCTTTGTGTTTAAATTTAAAAGGTGCATGAGATGTTGCATTGTATGGAACAGATTAATTATTACCTGCATGCTTATATCTTTTGTTCAAAACAGGACTATCATGCAATATTAATAACAATAATGACTTGTTTTGTCATATCAAGATTTGAACATTCTGATTCAAATGTTCTGATTCAAAATGTTATGAACACAAGTTATTTGTAGCACTTTTGTTAGATACTATTGTCCAGGGGGACAAGTCTAACAAGAACTCATAGGTGACACCATTTGACTAAGACCAGAGGTGAAGATAAAGTCAATGGTTTTATCAAATATTCCTTGAGTTTACACATACCCAGGCTTGAAAGAATGTGGGCTTGTAAGACATACAAGAGAATGGAGAGATTCATCCCAAGGCAAGTGAAAGGAGAAAATTAACTATTTTTTAGATGTATTTATTTTTGGTGCATGACTGTTTGCCTGCATGTATGTGTACCATGTATGAGCCTTGTACTTGCTGAGGTCAGAAGAGGGCATCAGATCTCTTGGAACTTAAGTTACTGAGCCCTATAAGGTGCCATGTGCATACATGGGTTCTCTGAAAGAGCAGTACCAATTCTTAATCTCATAGTCATCTATGCAGCCCCCAAATGAAATTTTGTCATTGAAGCAAATGGGAGGGAAAAAGGAAAAAGAAAGAAAGGAAATAAATATACTCAAAATATGACATTTTTAGAGTTCCAGAGATCTTTGGGAGGTACTTCAATTTTTTCAGTCCCAGGGGACTTAACTGAGTAGGCCACAGTGATCCATGAAGGTAGTGATCATACTGGGAGTAAGATCTAGACATCAAAAATAAATGAATTGTTTTCATTCCAATGAAAGTGAGTCACAGTAAAAAGTTACTTGATGCTAGAGAGTGATTCAGAGCACTTGCTGCTTTTTTTTTTTTTTAAACATAGGGTCCAGGTTCAGTTCAAAGCACCCACCTAGAACTTCATAAACATCTATAACTCCAGTTCCAAGGAATCCAATGCCTTCTTCTGGCCTCCACAAGCATGTAAATGGTGCATCTGCATACATGTAGACAAAAACCCATACACATATAACTACATTTTTAAGTTAAGTTGAAAGGAAAGACACTTCTTGGCTATGACTCAAGAGACAGAGTTATGTATGCTATGACTTTATGTCTTGGAGTGAGTTCTGTTTATCAAGCACCAGGTGAAGACCTCGTTATTCACATCTTATTTGATGACCTCAACATCCTTTCAGGCAGAAGTCATTATTATATTAGTTTAAGCTATTAAACATCTTCATGTTTGTTTTCTATGGATTAAAAAAGCACAGTTAGAATTTGATACAAAATAACTTAGTTGGAAAATTTTGTTTCTAAGAACTGTATTTTAAATTAATTACTTAATTACTTAATTAATTTTTATTCACTTTATTTTTTTTAGCACTAGTCTTAGTCTGTTTGGGTGTGAGGTTTCTAGCTGAGGACATCTTAAAGTGAAAGGCTGTTTTTCAGTATAAGAGGGCATCTTCTTAGACCCAAAGAAAAGAAATCTCATAGGAGAATAAGGCGGGGGACATTGGTACCGGGCAGCCAGCCACAATATCATTACTCCAGAGAATAATTATTACTCAATAGATGTTAGCGCTAATGGTTGCTCAGCATTACACATTGGATCCTGGAGTAGCTGCAGCAGGCAGCCTCTGGGAGCTGGGATGGAGGAGAGGGCATCTCTGCCCATTAAAGTAATAAACTCCCATAGGTCATTTGAAAACTTTAGTGAAAAAGGAGCAGGGATTCCAGAAGTGCACATTTTTCTTTACACAAAGTTAGTGAACATTAAAAAAAAATGATGTAAACAAAAATGAGTCACACAGCAGTGGGAAATGCAAATGAACCAAAGAATACAGAAGAGGCTACAGCTGAAAAGCCACCAATATTTTCTCTGGTGGTGCAAGATCTCAAGACATTTCTCCTAAAGAAATTCAGTAAGTCTAACTCATTCCCTCCTACTTCATTCAACCTGAAAATAGTACATTTCAGCTCATCCCAACTTTCCTTTGTAAAAAGGGCAGGGAAACGCTGGCAGGTCCTGAGGCTGCTCAGATCAGGCTTTGTACCAATTGAGTCCTCACAAGAGTTCCTGGCACATAGCAAGTATTAAAAAAGTATTTATTCACAGTTATATTATATGGGATTATATCTTAGGATCATTGTTTGTGTCTAAAAACACATTATATGTTTTATTATAATAACATGCCAGGCATAATAACTGATGGAACACTCTGCTGAACTCTGAGGATAAGCAATGGAAAGCATTTGTTCCATACTGTGAGTAATCATGAATGTTCATGAATATTTAATGGATATTCAACAGGTACCTATTATATGAAGGAAGATTCAACATCTTAGAACAGCCCAAGTCAGAAGCAGATGTCACACATGAGTGTGAGTGACAAAAAGCACAGGCAAGGATGGACAGCCAAACACAAGTGAGAGAAGACTAGGAGCTTGAGCTTCACCAATCTATCATGGCAAACGTTCATTTGCCTTGTGAGACACACTTGTTTTCACTTTGACCTGATACCAGTACGAATCTGTCTTTCTTAATTGAAGAGTGTGTGTTGAGGTTTTGCCTTTTATTGTCTATTGTAATGTTATATGTGGCCCCCTATGATCTAGAGACTGCACGTAGCCCCTGTGACCCTGGCCCACGTTAATTCTGATTGGTGAATAAAGATGCCAATAGCTGGGCAAAAGAGACATAGGTGGGGTTTAGGTTTCATGGACTTGGGGGAGAGAAGGGTCACAAGGAAGAAGAAGATGCAAGAAGGAGGAAAGAAAAGCCACTATGGGTTAAGGGTCAAGAGAGCATGGTCCTGAGAGCTGTCCAGTTGGAGTTAAGAGTAGCTTGGATGAAACATAATAAATAGTAAGTAATAATTAGGGCTATCAAGAGGAAAATAGATTCTAACAGCATGAGGGTAGACAGTTGCCCAGCTCTTGAGCTGTTTAAGGCTTATTGTAAATATAAAGGCTTTGCGTGTCTCTTTTTATCTGGGAACTCAATAACCAAAGGTGGGGTTAAAACCCCAGGCTTGGATTTAAAAATTTACTACAAGTGTGCACAGGCTTACCTCCCGTGTTTAGAACGATAGTCTGAGCTAACTGATAACACCCAAGCTGATGTTTGCCAATCACTGTCCTAACAAACCCTTTAATCTTCCTGTTTCTTTTCTCTGGGAAAATCCTAGCATATGGTGCTTCTGAGGTTTTCTCCCCTTTTATCATGGATGCATGTTCACAGCCCTTCCATTCTGTAGGCTGTGATGCTGAAATTGGTCAAATTCAAGTTTTCGTCTTTCATAGCCACTCTCAGGTCCTCATGGTTGTGCAGCAAACATTGTACTGCTGGAGTCATCTCAATAGCCCCATCTCTTTTTATTTTAGACATAGTCTCATGTGTTCCATGTGGACTTTCAACTAACAATATAGTCAAGAATCACACTGAATTTCTAATTCACCTTGGCACACATGTGCCAACATATCCACTTTATGTGGTGTTGGGAATTAATCTGAGGCCTTGCCCATGCCAGTTATGCAGTATACCAACTTAGTTACATCGCCAGCCCCAAGTATTTCTTTGAAAGTTACCAACACTAGCTCTCAAACCTCAGGACTGTCTCTTCTCCTATGCAGGAAGCTTATGTATGGCCGGAGGAAGAAACAGCACAGCTGTGACCAGATTCATCCTCCTGGGATTTTCTGATCAGCCTCAGATAAAACTCTTTCTTTTCATGCTGTTTCTGGGGATTTATCTCCTGACCTTAGCCTGGAACCTGAGCCTCATCACCCTCATTAGGATGGACAGTCACCTCCACACACCCATGTACTTCTTCCTCAGTAATCTCTCCTTCCTGGACATCTGTTATTCATCCTCCACTGCCCCCAAGATGCTTTCTGACATTGTCACAGATAAGAACACCATTTCTTTTCTTGGCTGTGCCACACAATACTTTGTCTTCTGTGGAATGGGGCTGACTGAATGCTTGCTCCTGGCAGCTATGGCCTATGACAGGTACACCGCTGTCTGCAACCCACTGCTCTACATGGCTCTCATGTCCCATACTCTGTGTTTAAAGTTGGTGGCTGGTGCCTATATGGGTGGTTTCCTTAGTTCTTTGATTGAAACATGCTCTGTCTACCAGCATGATTTCTGTGGGCCCAATATAATCAACCACTTCTTCTGTGACCTTCCTCCAGTCCTGGCTCTAGCCTGCTCTGACATCTTTACCAGCCAGGTGATTGCCTTTATTTTAGGTGTCATTGTGGGGGTGATGTCTGTCCTAGTGGTCCTCATCTCTTATGGGTACATTGTTGCTGCTGTCCTTAGGATGAACTCAGCTAAAGGTAGGACCAAGGCCTTTAGCACCAGTGCTTCTCACCTGACTGCCGTGACCCTCTTCTATGGCTCTGGTCTCTTCATGTACATGAGACCCAATTCAAGCTATTCCCCCGGACAGGACAAGGTGGCATCTGTATTCTATGCTGTGGTGATCCCCATGATGAATCCCATCATCTATAGCCTCAGAAACAAGGACATTAAAAATGCTGTGAGAAAAGCTGTGGAAAGGGACAGCATGCTTTCTCATGGGCATTCATCTTTCTGACAATGGGTGTTGTTTACACGACAGTCTGAGTGGATGAATATTGCAGAAATTCATGTCGGTTTGACTACTTGAACTTCAAAATGATTTGAATGGACCGAGCTTATTCTTCCCTCTTACATTACGTTTAACTGGAGATGGCTTTGTCATTATTGGTTTCCTAAAATAAATAGCATGAGTACATTTAGGTTTCAATGCCCTCTTTAGTGGAAAACCTCACCATGATGAAATAACACTCTGCAACATCAAAATACCTCTTTTCCATAGTTTGGATATGAGCCCAGAGAAACTGAGCCGGAAGTCATATGGAAGCTTCCTCCCTGCTGGCTAGCATTAATAGCATCAGAGTGTGATATGAGAGAAGTCACCAACAATATCACCTAGCTGTGGATCTTGCCAAATATAACACCAAAATGCCTGATAGTGTATGCTCACTGGACCAGTAGTGGCATGAATGTTTGAGAGGTAACCAGTCCCTTCATGATTGGATCTGAAGCCTGTTCTATTGGAGGGAATCCATGCACCTGGTACTGTAAACATGACCTAAAGCCTATGACTAAGGGGGCCACAGCCACTTTCTGGGAGTCTAAGAATAACTTGCTGTTGATAAATGGATATGTTGTTGGTCATGGTGGTTTATGCCTTTAATCCCAGCACTGGACACAGAAGCAGGAAGATCTCTGTGAGTTCAAGATCATCCTGGTCTACAAAATGGACAGACATGACAGACATGGCTACCTAGTAAGAACCATTTTTTAATAAACCAAACAAATAAATGGCTATGTATCAAAACTGTTTGCTAAGTAATTATGTTTATATCTTTAGATAGTACAACTCTCAGTCTTGATTAGAGAAGACTCTTGCCAGGGGGACGTTATCAAAACAGAGATTTGTGACTGGTCAAGGTGCTGAGAATAAATGACTTTTGAGTATTCAACTTTAAATGTAACATCTATATGACCTTGCATTTAACCTCTCTGTGCTCCTGAATGTAAATGTGATGTGACTAATTGTGTGCATGCCTGTATCAAATTTCCTCAAGAATTTAAACAGGAACTGTAAACCAAATAAACCCCTCCCTCCCTGTCTTTTTTTGGCTAGGATCTTTTATCCCAAGAACACAAATTGGCACTGAGGAAAATGGGAATGTTCACATGATAAACCTGACCCTGATTTTTGAGCAGAGGAATTAGAGACTTTGCAACTTTGGATTAGAAAAATCATTGAATTGTATTGAAAGAGCTTAATGTACCATTTTAATAATAGCTTGGAAGAGAGTAATACTGAAAGAGGTATGGGAAGTGGAGACCCTTTTCCTGAGGTTTCTGGGTGACAAGGATTTTTTTAGAATCTGGGAGAGAAGACATTTTTGAGATATATTAGTTAAGAATGTGTGTGTGCTGATCAGACTGGGGCTAAAGAATCTGTTGTAATTAATAAGAAATCTGCACCATTGCAGTGAACCTTGTACTTCGTGAGAACAATAGGACAGTATTTTATCAGGATTAGTATGTAGAAACTCATACAACTATGGTCCAAAAGGGACAGGCTACATGTGGAGCTTACTGCAAAAGTTGGCAATAAAGGAAAACATGTCTATACCGTACTGAACCTAAAAGATGAAAGAACTTGTGGAGAGAAATTGAAGCCTGGCACTGTGCTACAGGTCTGAAGATCCTATGTAGATATAATAGAAAATATTTGTTAAATGGAGACTCAGTTCCTGTGGACACTCCAGGAAACTGAGATGGCAGAACCATTGGAAATTCCTCCAAGGACATCTGTGGGTATAGAAGAGAGCTTGAATGGAAAGCCTGTGTTCTGAGAAGAACAGAGTTGGAAAAGTGGTTCTACCAATGCCCTTTTGATCCCAGAAAAAAAAAATCACAGAGCACAGGTATTCAGACACTTTTGAGTTACTGAAAGACCCACAATGTGAGGACTCCTCCACATTCTGACTCAGGAGAGGAGATACCCCAAATCACTCATGAGAAACAGTCTTGATTCAAACCAAAAGAGGACTTTTATTCCAGGAGCTCTCTGGAGCCCACAGTTGTACACCACACAGAGGTAGAGGACTGTGGGTCCCCAGTAGCTAGGACAGGGGGTATTTAAAGGAAGAAACCACAACTCAAGCAGGTGGGGAGGGTGTTGTTGGAAAATACAAAAATACCAGTTAAGAGTCACGAGGGAGTGGGAGTCAAGACAGTTTCTATGAGTCTCTAACAATAGCACATTTCCCTTCAGCTCCTGGTGTTCTATCTCAACCCTAGAAGAGGAACAACAATATGAACTAAACAGAACCCCCAGAACTCGTGTCTCTAGCATCATATGTAACAGAAGATGACCTGGTCAGCCATCAATTGGAGGAGAGGCCCTTTGGTACTGCAATCTTTATATGCCCCAATACAGGGGAACGCCAGGGCCAAGAAATGGGAGTGGGTGGGCAGGAGAGCAGGGAGGGGAAAGGGGGAGGGGACTTTCACAACAGCATTTGAAATGTAAATTAAGAAAATATCTAATTTTAAAAAAAGAGAAAAAAAAAGAGGGCAACAAAACAAAACAAAACAAAACAACAATAGCACATTTTGGGTTCCAGAAGTAGACCGGGTGGGTCAGGGTGACTTTCTTTGAATGAACACTCCCCGAACCCAGGAAGCAGGTGGGTGGAGGAATGTCACTATCTGTTTTAAGATTAGCATGCCTTGGAACATTGAGTCACAAAGGTCACATTCTCAAACCTGGGCCTAAAGGCCTAGAATTTTTTGTTTTTTATGTTTCACTTTTTCATTGCAATGACAGAAAACTATGTCCTGTTCACAAATGTAGCATGAATAACCACATTTCTGGGTTAACCAATTTCTGCTTAGATTTAAGGTCCACACCCTAGGGTCATACTCAAGATGGTTACCATAAACCTGGCAAGGAATGAAAAGATGGGGAAGTCTCCAACCCGAGGGAAGAATCTACTGCTAGTATCTTATTGTATGGACAGTATTACACTGTCTTGAAAAAACTTATATGTTCACCTACAGATTAGAACCACACTCAGCCCTTATCAAAGAAACTTAATTTTTTTCAGTGGACAGCAGTCATTACAGAGACTAACAGCCAGTTAGAGAGCAAAGAATCTGTAACTGTTGAGTGTTAACTCCTAAATGGTTTATCTGTATAATACACACACACACACACACACACACACACACACACACACACACCATTGAAAAAGGAAGGGTAAAAAGATTGCAAAAGGCAGCAGTTGGAAAAAAAACTGCTACGACAGTCTTCTCTGAGCATGACAGGGCAATTGCCTCTATGAACTCCTAGCAGACCAATCTAGTTTAATTCAAGCATTGATGGAGACACTCAAAAGATTCCACCACCAGATGAAGACCTTTGTTACCTGAGGGCTGACTGGGTAGCAAGATTCAATTTGTTTCAAGGAACTGTCCCCCAAGATGTTGCCCAGTCTAGTGAGTAGCCCTACCCCGCAGGCCTGTGTCTCCCTCTCTCATGGCCTAGTCAGGCCTATTGCACATTGAGCTGAACTAGAGGGAGGGAAGCTTAGCTGAGCAGATAGGTGCAGACATATCTTGGTCAGCAGTGAGTTCTTGAGGTGGGTGGTGGGGGGAATAAACATACCTGGAAGGAGCTTCAGAGAACTGGTTCACTTATTGGGATTGTGAAGAGGTATTTATTTATGCCCCAGGGCAGGCAGCCTTGGTCCCTGAGGCACTGCACATTACATATACGTATATGTATATGTATATGTATATGTATATGTATATGTATATGTATATGTATATGTATATGTATATGTATATGTATATGTATATGTATATGTATATGTATATGTATATGTATATGTACAGGTACATGTACACACACACACACATATATATGTATATATATATACACACACATTTACATATGTAAATATACACACACATATATATGCATATTCATGCACATACACACAGATACATAAACCACACACACACACACACACACACAAGAAAAAATTTCAGAACTTCCTTAGTGGCTGTACAAATTCAGACAGATTCTGGGAGCTGTAATTCATGTATTATACAATTTACCCTGATATAGCAAACTGTCATCAATGGTTATGAAAATTCAAACTTTTGAGAATAAGAAAGAAATGAAAACCTTTCCTTTCCTCCAAGAAAAAACACTGTATAACACTACACAATAGCTATAATAAAAAGAAGCTATCAATTTAAGAGTGAGAGCACATGGGAGGCTTTGAGGGAGGATAGCTAGGAGAGGCAGGAAGGAGAAAAGGGGGGAAGTGATAAAATTCTGTTTAAATTTAAAACTTTAACTTTATAATAAATGAATAAAAAAATAAATTTATTGACCAAGAAAACAAGGTTCTCCAAATCAATAGGATTGATGTTCATGTGAACTCTTGAAGACCAAGGTATTATGAACAGGGCTTGGATGTGTCTGCACCAATTAGAATTCTAGAGCTGAAAAAAGTAGACACGTGCCCCATCCTTAACCAAGTAGCTAGCTCCAATTGATAGTCACTTGCAATTGAAAATGTAGTTTTTCCCAAAAGAATCTCAAGGGACAGACAAGCTATGCTTAAGAGTAAGATGTATGCCCAGGAGTAGATAGCCAACAGAAAACAGAATTAATGCCATCATTGAAGGTCTCTTGTCTCATATGTTGTAGCAAGTCTTTTATTTTATTTTATTTTTTATATTTACCCTTTTTACTTTTGTTCTATTTTATAATTTTTTTCTGGATTTAGCCTATAGATTCTTTGTGTATTTATTATGGCTTCCAGTGTAGTATTTTTATGAGATTCTTGAGTGTTCAGGCAAGTGTTTTTTCTGTTTCTTGTGCTATCTCTTGGCCCTTTTTCCTTGTTTGTTTTTTGTATGTTTGTTTGGTCCTATTCTAGTGTGTTAATTTTATTTTATCTTACTTTCACTTTATTTTATTATTGTCCCTTAGAAACTTTTTTTTTTAATGAGAAACAGAAATGGGTGGCTCTGGATGGGAGGGGAGGTGGGGAGAAACTGGGAGGATTAGAGAGAAGGAAAACCATAATCAGGATATATTTTGTGAGAAAAATACATTTTCAATAAAATAAATAACATTAAAAACATTTAAATTTCTCATAGATAATTTTCAGGGCTACAACTTGGTCCATTTGCACATAAGTCAATTAGATACTCAATCTCCCCTGTAAATCTAGCTAGCAATATATCTTTAGGTTATCCTCATCGTTATTAATTTTTAATGTAATAACAACCATCTCTGAGAGGCAACTTGTTATGTTTTCTGTATACCAAAAGTTGAGTCTTCTTTTATATATGGAGCAAAAGATGAATGCAAACATGACAAAATAAGCCAAAAATCCCAGTGGTGGCAAGCAGGATCCTCAAAGGCCAACATATTGCCAATAGTGGACATACCAATGTGTCCAGGGGAAATTCCATATGGCCTCACACCTAGATGAAGAACTAGATACTTATAATGAATGTTTTTCTTGGTTTTTTTCATGAAAAACTAGAAGTACAGAATAATATATTGGAATGATTGTAAGGCATAGCAGATTGTATAACCTGCATGCTACATAAAATCATGACGTGGTTCCTGAACACAGCTAATGTGGATTTAGTCTCTCATTGAGAGCTTGCTATGAACTAGAAACTACCGTTAGATCCATTTAGTGGGCAATGAGAGAGAGGCCTGTGGAGGCTAATTTACACAAAGTTGCACAAGCTGTAAGCTACAAAAGTAAATTGTACCAGAGTTCTGTGAGAACAACATTGAAAGTCATAATAATATTAAGTCCCTGGAGTGATACAGAGAACTAGTGCATTTCTCCCATCTGGAAATTCCTCTCATGTGCATGGAGATAATATTACTGTTAGGATGATTGGTTTAAGTTAGGAATTTGAAGAAATAAATGTCTGTGTAGCTTTTTTTCACTCAACACTTGTCCCATTACATACGTTGACGTTTCCTGACAATAGGTCGATCCCCTGATAGTTCGATACGGTGATTCCCGTTTAGGAAATTGTGGAGACTAGATTACTAACGTTAGATTTTCCACTCTTAGACTCCTGATCTTCTAAAGGATACAGGAAAGATGTTTATCAAGAACCCAGGAATCTCATTGTTCGCACAGATCATTAAAGGACCACTTGAAAATGGAAAATTGATACACATGGCAAAGTGGGCCTGAAATCATTAGGGAAGTCACCCTAGCAACCATTACACCAGAGAGTAAATATCTGTAGTATTTCCCTGTAATTGGCTTTTCTCCTATCACCTTAAATCTCAACAGGATCCCAGAGTTGTAGTCTCACTTGCTGTGAGTGGATAACTAAGTCCATGGCCAAAAGCATCCACTAAGGAGAACCATTGCACTGAACAGGAAAGTACACAGAAGGAAAAGTAGGTAGTCTGAACCTTCCAAAAGAACCTCACCTTCTTCGAGGATTGGGGTTGGGCCTATTGTCAAGACTTTGAATGAAGACTCTGTTCTGTCAATACCTGTGAAGTTTTTATAGTAGGACTAAAATGGGGCAAGGTTTTTAGAGATTTACTTCATCTATCCACCTCCCCTCACTGCTTTCAAACTTCCTTATTCTCCAAACCATTTTCTTTCTCTTTACCTGGATTATTGAACTTCAGTGAATAGAATTACCTCAAACATAAAAGTCTGCATTAATTTAGGGGGTGAGGTGAGAGTTAAATTCTTAAATAACTTACTATGACATTTATTGCCTTTTGTTTGTTGACTTGTATTATAAGGGTAGGAATCTTCTTGTTGTTCTCCTTGGTTGTGCTGGTAAGTCTGAGACTAACAGGATGACAAAGCAGATATCCCAACTCAGACAACAGGAGCAGATAGCATGGGTCTGAATGTCAGCCTTCTGGCTTCTTTAACTTGAATCATTTGTTACTCAGTATCATTCTCTGCTTCATCTGGTTTTGTGCCCCAAACACTTCAAACTGATCACATCTTTGTAGGGTCAGCACTCAAAACCATCTCCATTAGCTACTTGTACCCAATAATGATCCCATTCAAGGTTTATATCAGAAAACTTTCCTTCTATAGCTATCCAAAATATGGTAAACACAGGGAAAATAGTTATCAAGAGCAGTGACTATATTCAGAATTACCCCTTTAGCAAATTAAAAAATTATCAAAAATTTATAACTTAAAATAAAAATAAGAATCCATATTTGCCAGTTTCTTCTGGAGATGATGGACTATACAGAATACACCAAGACTTGGCAATTCATGTTACCAGAATTCACATTTTAAAAAAATGATGAAATCTATTGCAGGTGATAGATCAAGAGTTTCCCTGAACTAAAGATATTAAGTCAGTGTTTCTAGGACGATCATAAATCTCCCAGGAAACTTGGGGTCCAAGAAAACTGGTGCTCAGTTTGTTAGGAGAACAGAAACTTTAGTTATCTTAAGCAGCTTAGACAAATTCACAGTGCAAGATTCATCACACCTAAACCTCTGATTATGAACCTTTGACCATATTCCTGCTAAGGTGCTGTCCAACTAACAAAAATATCCTGAAACTGATATAATCCTTCCTTAAAGTCAAGAATAGGCTACCTAGTTCCATATTGGCTGTTTCATAGGAAGATTTCCAAATATTTAGTACTTGATTTTATTGAACACACATGAATAATTCTATCACTATTATAAATTTCATAATACTCCAGGCGACTTTCTAAAAGTTGCTTAAATATATTAGCAAAGCATTAGAGAAATTCTTTGGAATTGAGGATCTTTCCCTAAATGAAAAACATAATAAAAATTACTAAAATCATAATCTGATAAAAAATGATTTCATATATATTTTGAAAGAACAACGCCTACACTGACAGGAGACTGTAGCAGCAATCACACTCAGGAAACCACTAAAGCCACGAATTATTCCAGTCATGTCTGCCATCTGTTTCATAAGCTCAGCAATTTCATGGGTGCATTAATAAGTCTCTCCAGTCAATCCTTAATTATCTTTTCAAATCTTCATGACAGTATATGAATCAGATAAGATCTGAAAAATCAGGTTTTCATTGACAGCTGAAAAGAAACACTGAGTTCTTTCTGTAGAATGGCAATGGAGTGTTTCTCCTGCTCCAGACTCAGAGATAGAAAATGTTATTTTTTCACTTGTGCCAATGATGTTTTCTTTTTCTCCTCCCCAATACTAACTAGGATTACAAAGGCAATGATTAAGGAAAGAAACATTACTGAGATCACTGAATTCATCCTCCTAGGATTCTCTGATTTCCCCCAAATCACAGCACTGCTTTTTGTTATGTTCCTCATCCTGTATATTACAACGCTGACCTGGAACCTGTCCCTTGTTGTTTTAATAAGGATGGACTCCTACCTCCATACACCTATGTACTTCTTCCTCAGTAATCTGTCCTTTATAGACATCTGCTATATCACTTCTACAGTCCCAAAGATGCTTTCCAACTTCTTCCAGGAAAAGCAAACTATCAGCTTTGTGGGCTGCATAGCTCAGTACTTTATGTTTGCCACAATGGGACTGAGTGAATCTTGCCTCATGACTGTCATGGCCTATGACAGGTATGCTGCCATTTGTAACCCTCTTCTGTACTCATCAATCATGTCACCCACACTATGTGCTCAGATGGTGATGGGAAGCTATACAGCAGGAATCATGGGCTCTCTATCTCAGGTGTGTGCCTTGCTGCAGCTCCACTTCTGTGGATCTAATCTCATCAGACATTTCTTCTGTGACATTCCCCAGCTGTTAAATCTCTCCTGCACTGACACTTTTTTTGCACGGGTAGTGCTTCTCATATTAACAATGTTGTTTTGTCTTACAAATGCTTCAGTCATCGTGATATCCTATGCCTATATTGTCTTGTCCATTCTGAAGATCACTTCAGCTAAGGGTAGGTTCAAGGCATTCAACACTTGTGCTTCTCACCTGACAGCTGTTTCCCTGTTCTACACCTCCAGTGCTTTTGTCTATTTGAGTTCCAGCTCTGGTGGCTCCTCCAGCTTTGACAGATTTGTGTCTGTCTTCTACACTGTGCTGATTCCTATGTTGAACCCTTTGGTGTATAGTCTGAGGAACAAAGAAATCAAAGATGCTGGAAAGAGGTTACAGAAGAAGCTGAGATGCTGCTAATAAAAGAGTCTGAGATTTCTGACAGATTTTCCCTACAAACTACCTACTTACATGAAGAAAAAAAAAAGATTCAAATTGATAATAGCCATGTGGACTGTGACTGATTCAATGCTAATGAAACATAATCCTTGTATGTCCTGAAGGTTTATCCATTTCATGTTACATCAGGAATAGCTTCATCTGTCATTATTTATCCACAGTATTTGTGAAACAACCAAATTTATAAGTTTTTGCTGCTGCAATTAAAGACTTTTCTGCCCTGGATCCTGTCCTTACAGAAGGCTGTAAGCATCCCTAGGTTTATAACTCTTGTCTCATAAATGGCTTAATTCAGCAGAATAAAAACCTAGTGAAGACCAATGTTGTTCTTTGTTTCTGAGCAAGAAACTGCCTGTTAGAAGGAATCAAATTAACATTGACATGGCTGTGCCTCCTGGGGAAAATTAAAAAAAAAACAACTACTTTTTACAATTAAAATGTTTCTAAGGCAAATGAATGCTAATCATCTATGAATTTTGGGGTCTTATTCTTGTCTCCACTAGCAACTGGGTAAGTGAAAAAGATATGGACTAAGACTTAGTAAAGATGAAGGAAATGGTTTGTTTATTTACTGTGAGAATGATGATTTGATTCTTGAAATCAGAGTCCATTTGAGATTTCAAATTTAAATTCTAACTGATTTGGTACTGTGGCACTCTAACTTTCTTTCTTAAATTATGGCAAGTTAGTCTGGGTTAACTTGGACAATGGGATAATACTATAAAATTGCGGGGCTGGTGAGATGGCTCAGTGGTAAAGAGCATCGACTGCTCTTGCGAAGGTCTTGAGTTCAAATCCCAGCAACCACATGGTGGCTCACAACCATCCGTAACAAAATCTGATGCCCTCTTCTGGAGTGTCTGAAGACAGCTATAGTGTACTTACATATAATAAATAAATCTTTAAAAAAAAAAAAAAAAATACTATAAAATTGCTTCTGATATTTTAAATATAGGTTGTATTTTTATGGGAGTACTCGTGGATTTAGTGTAGGTTACTGAATATTCAATCTAAAAACTATCAGAAAATGTGTAAAATATTATACAGGTTTCTAAAATTAAAGAACAATATAGGAATAATCAAGAGCCTACTAAGTTTCCCTCAATGATCCTGAATAGCAGTGTCTGAGCGGAGCTTTGGTGGCCTGTTTTCTAGAGAGTCTGGACACTTCTCACTGTCAGGAGCCATAATGTGACAAGCTAATAACTAGCAGGTGATCATCCTGAAGTAGCCTGCCTCAAATTATTATATAATCTGCAACAGGCAAGCCCTCACTAAGCAAGGCTGTGAGGGACTCATTTTAGGAAAGAGTCCTGCTATTAATATGGTTTTCCTGTTATTATTAAACATATATAACAATCACTAAGTAGGAGCACACCCTCTTTGAAGCAGATCTCTGCAGATCCACAAAAATGTACTATATTGTAGTGATGCAATATAGACAAATAGAAGAGTTAAGTCTTAATTATGATCCTATAAGAATTCCTAAAATTATATCTGTTATTATTAAGCTCTTTTATTAATAGGACTGCTACTAGGTCCTTTTCTGATAGTCAAAGCTGCAATGAGAACTCTGCCAGCCTCCCTAGTGTCACCAGTTAATTGCTCTTAGATGGTAACCACACTTTCTCCCACCCAGAGCACATTCCAAGAGGTTGTAAAACAATTATCCAAAGGGCATTAAAAGGCAACTAACGTTTTATTGTAGGTGCCAGGACAGAAGATAAAATACAGACTGGGTTTATCTATACAAAACTTCACTAACTTAGTAATGGTTTAAACCTTCAGTGAACCTATGGAGCTCAGACAGATGATGGATATTTAGCCAGATAATTACTCCTAATGGATATGCATGTAAACATTCGCTGTTGTAAACTTCTATTTCAATTTATGATTTTATATTTTTGTGTGAACTTGTGATGAACTTTGTAACATGTGTCATGTATTCTGGAAGATATATAAGTACTGAGGACAAGAGAAGCGCGAGAGTCATGAAGAGAGCTGAGATCAATAGAGGAGGCTTTTTGCTTTTCCCCACTTAGACTAGATTTTTTTCCCTTTACCCACTTAGGATCTTTCTGCTTTTCCCCTTAGATAGCTTTCATAGGAAACTTTTTACAACTTGATAGTAAACTCTGTAATCACTTCTCTATGTGTCTTCTCTTCCTGAGACTTCTCTACTAGCAGGCTGAAAGAGCCCAGCAGTCCCTGATGAGATGGAACAAAGGCTATTTACTTAATCCTTTTGTGGCTTGAAGAAGAGGTGCTAAGTGGTAGAAACTGCCATTTCTGGCCTCAGAGTATCACAGAAGGCAGGTCAGCTACAACATCATAGTAACGTAGGCTTAGATAAGTAAACCTTTTATTATATAGCAACCCTAAATATCTCAACAAAGTCCTACTCTCCGACTAAGCTCTTCCCTGCTGCTGCCTCAAGGTAGAACTGATGAGAAAGAGGAATATCCCATGCCTGGGCTGCCCTCGGGCATCTCACTGTTTTGACAGGTGAAAACAAGATTATGATTCGGAAAAAAAAAAGAGATTATGATTAGGACACAATGGCATCAGCTGGTTCCAAATTTACTTTCCTCTAGTTTCTTTGTCACTTACAATTATAAATGACAATGCTCAAAATCAATTTTAACTGTGATGGGTTTTGCCCAATGAAAAGGAGCAGAGGTGATACAAAATTTGTGGGAAGAAATCTTCAAAGATAGGACACTCTTTGCCCTTTGTGCTTTCGTACTTTGCCAGTGAGACAGGTATTGTTGCAGATATTTCTCTATCAGTAGAGATATGGGAGATGCTCAATTTCGATGACCTTGGTTGACCTTTGTGGATGACAGAATAGTAAACAAAATAAAGCTTTGTTAGTAAGCTCTAGAGTTTTATATTATATTGTTATATTGCAGAAAAGAACCTCATGCCTTTAACATCTGACTTAGTATGACCAGACACGCCAGATACCCAACAACCCAAAAATTTCCAATTCTAGTCATTCACATTATTTTACCCTCTACAAATATTTTTTTTATCCTTTAGCATTATTTTTTTTACTATAAACCATGCTAAAGTTTATTTGGGGGACTTATAGAGAATGAGAACTTCTTGCAAACTCCAATTACCCCAAGTCTGAATTTATCAAAGACTGTAAGATAGATTCCAAACAAATTTAGGGATCTGTATCTCCAGTAATGCTGATTATCTGGAGTACAGTAATTATGCATGAAGTATTTTCACTTAAAGTCATTCAAAATGAAGTTCAAATGTTATTTACTGCATAAATTTAATTGCAGAATGATTATAGAAAAGGAGTATTTTGCCATAGATTTAATGATAGAAATTTTCTTTCTTCTCAAGCTAAAGATGAAATATCTAAATTAAAAGTCAATGGCTATAAGAAACAGGAATGGGTATTTAAAAAAAAGACATGCCAAGGTAGGCTTCTCACTGACATTCTCCTCTCTCTCTCTCTCTCTCTCTCTCTCTCTCTCTCTCTCTATCTATCTATCTCTATCTCTCTCTCAGATCCAGTTTCCCAATTTCATAAGCACTGCTGCAACAGAACACTAAGTATAACATTCCTTTCCCACTGATCACACCTCTTGTGGATCCTATAATGCATCCAATGCTAATCTTCCTCCTCAGTCTCTCTTGGTAGCTTCATGACAGTTTCTAACCACAATGGGTAACCCAAGGGCTTCTCTGACCAGGACAGCAAAAGTTGAATGGAGACCAAAACTTTTCCTTGCCCCTAAGATGCACCCCACTCCTCATGCCACATACCACAAAGTCAATGGCTATAAGCAACAGGGATTGACCCTGACAAACTGCTCAGGTCTCATCCCCAGACCTAAATCAGGAAACCCGATGTACACTCTCTTTTCCTTCTAACACCAGCCCCAAGAGTCTACAAAGACTTTCTCCATCCACCTTGCTTTCCCCAACTTGTCCCAGAATCTCAGTGAACAACATTAGCAGGAATACCCTGCGAAGACAACAGCTGAGCCACAGCCATCACTCTCACTAAAAATCCAAGAAGGAAACAGAATCCAATGAAAGAAACAGCCATCCAACAAAATTTAGCCAAAAATTATCACACAGACCTATAATCATTACAAACTGAGCCACCTAGACATCAACATAACAACCAAGCCAATATTTCTCTACCAGAGCCCAGATATCCTATCAAGCAGGCCCTGGATATTCCAGCATAGCTGTAGTACAAGAAGTTCTTAAACCAACTACATTAAAATGATAGAAGTCCTTGAAGCACAAATGAATAAATCTTTTAAAGAAAGCAAGAAAAACACAAAGAGTTGAAGAAAACTGTTTAAGGCCTGAAAAATGAAAATAGAAGCAAAAAAAAAGAAAAGAAAACTAAGGAAAAATTGAAATAAAAAGGTTAGGAACTTGAACAGGAACTACACAGGGAAAATTCACCAACACACTGCAAGAGATGGACAAGAGAATCTGGATTTGGAATGACTATAGGTCTTTAGACATTGAAGATATGGTAGAAGAAATGGATACATCAGTCAAAAAAAAATGTTAAATCTGAAAAGTTGCTGACACAATGCATCCAGAAAATCTGGGACAATGTAAAAAAGATCAAACCTAACAGTAATAGGATAAAGGGAAGAGAAGAATCATAAGTCAATGACCCAGATAATATTTTCAACAAAATCATAGAAAAATTTCCAAACTTTAAGAATAGCATGACTATAACATTACAAGAAGCTTAAAGAACACTAAAAATATTGGACCATAAAAGAAAGTCCCTTTACCAAAACAATACCTCACCATTAACCCTACAGAACAAATATTAAAAGCTCCTAAGTAGACCAAGTAACGTATAAACTCAGAACTATTAGAATTACACCTGTTTTTCTATCAAGACTCTAAAATCCAGACGGCCCTGGACAAATTACTGCACAGTCTAAGAGACTACAGATGACAGCCCAGACTACAACAATCAGCAAAATTGTCAATTACCATAGAAGAAGAAAATAAGATATTCCATATTAAAGCCAAATTTAATCAGTATCTATCTACAAATCCAACTCTACAGAGGTGAGAGAAGGAAAATTTCAACCTAAGAAGTCTAACTACACCCATGGAAACACAGGAAAGAAATAACATTATACCAGTGAAGAAGGAAAACATACACAGAGATACTGCCGCGGACCAGCCCCAGTTGGCCTCCCTCAATTCACAAAAGAATTCGGGGTTTCCCCTTACAGGTGGGCAAGGAGTTGGCGACGAAAAGGGGGTAACAAACAGACAGGGACACAGAGAGAGTGTGTCTGAATGTAATTTGTCTCAAAGCGAGCACCAGTCTTATAAGTGACTTTTACACAAAACAGAGGAATGCATACAAAAAGCTAACAGGAACCAACTGGGATAAAAATCAATGTTAACAACTGGGATCAAAAGCAGCCCCACCTAAGGTCAGCTTAATCTTAGAAGCCAGGGGAAAGGGCTTCACTCCCTTGCTATAGTTCCAGATCTAGTCTATGGTATAGTCCACCTTCCCCCTGGCCATTATAAATTCCTGTGTATGCGTGCAACACAGCTATCTAGAGTTCTAAGTATCTACTCTAGTTCTTCCCTACACCACAACCTTCCTTCTTCCTAGAGAATTGTAAATTCCTGTGTAGGGCAGTGATTTGGCTATTATTCTAAGTGATTGTGTGTGGGGACTTTCTACTAATAAGTAATGTAGTCTGCCAGACATAACTATGATAAGAAACTTACTTTGCTAAGCTTGCCCTAAGATTTCTAACTCTATGTAGCAGGTAGTAATGCCTGATTTCTTTTTTTTTCTCACATTCTTTTTTTTTCAAAATTTTATTAGATATTTTCTTCATTTACATTTCAAATGCTATCCCAAAAGTCCCCTATGCCCTCCCCATACCCTGTTCCCTTACCCACCCACTCCTACTTCTTGACCCTGGTGTTCCCCTGCACCGGGGCATATAAATTTTGCAAGACCAAGGGGCCTCTCTTCCCAATGATGGCCAACTAGGCCATCTTCTGCTACATATGCAGCTAGAGACGCGAGCTCTGCGGGTACTGGTTAGTTCATATTGTTGTTCCACCTATAGGGTTGCAGACCCCTTCAGCTCCTTGGGTAGTTTCTCTAGCTCCTCCATTGGGGGCCCTGTGTTCCATCCAACAGATGACTATGAACATCCACTTCTGTATTTGCCAGGCACTGGCCTAGCCTCACAAGAGACAGCTATATCAGGGTCCTTTCCACAAAATCTTGCTGGCATATGCATAGTGTCTGGGTTTGGTGGCTGATTATGAGAAGGATCCCCGGATGGGACAGTCTCTGGGTGGTCCATTCTTTTGTCTTAGCTCCAAACTTTGCAACCCCTTCCATGGGTATTTTGTTCCTTATTCTAAGGAGGAATGAAGTATCCACACGTTGGTCTTCTTTCTTCTTAATTTTCTTGTGTTATGCAAATTGTATCTTGGGTATTCTAAGTTTCTGGGCTAATATCCACTTATCAGTGAGTGCATATCAAGTGACTTCTTTTGTGATTGGGTTACCTCACTCAGGATGATATCGTCCAGATATATCCACTTGCCCAAGAATTTCATAAATTCATTGTTTTTAATAGCTGAGTAGTACTCCATTGTGTAAATGTACCACATTTTCTGTATCCATTCCTTTGTTGAGGGACATCTGTGTTCTTTCTAGCTTCTGGCTATTATGAATAAGGTTGCTATGAAAATAGTGGAGTATGTGTCCTTATTACCAGTTGGAAAATCTTTTGGGTATATGCCCAGGAGAGATATTGAATATCTGATTTCTTTCACTATCTCTCTTACAATGCTAGAGGCAATTCTGAATGTCACTGAATAGGCAACATTCTTACTGAATTCAAAGCCCATGGTCAGCTCAAGGACTACCTACGACATTGGTGAAGGCCAGGAAGCAAAGTTCAATTTTGCTTAGGTATTTGGCAAGTCATTGGTTGGAGACACTTATAATAAAACAATACTGAGGGAAAGCACACAGATCCATTCACCGACTAAAGCAAGGACATTACTGGAGCATTCATTATACAGGATCCTTAGTCTCCACGGTTCCAGGATCTTTGAGAAAATCAACAGGATAGACAAATCCTTATCCAAACTAATTAAGAGACACAGAGAATATTCAAATTAACAAAATGGGAAGGAAAAGGTGGACCTTAACAGCCATTAAGGAAAGCCAGAGAATCGATCATAAGAATAAACTTTAAAATCTTGTATCCCATAACATTGGAAAATCTAAATAAAATGGATATTTTTTGATAGGTACCACTAAGTAAATTTAAATCAAAATAAAAAACAATTTACATATGCATACAACCCCCAACAAAATAAACATAGTCATTAAAATCCCTCCACACCAAAAAAATTCATGGGACAGATGGTTTTAGTGCAGAATTATATCAAATGTTCAAAGAAGAGTTAATGACAAAATTATCTCACAAATAGAAACAGAAGGGATAATGCCAAATTTGTTTTATGAAGCCACAGTCATCCTGCTACTCAAAGCATATAAAGACTCAACACAGTAAGGGAATTTCTCTTGTGAAAGAAATGCAAACATACTTAATAAAATTCTAGCATTTCAAATCTTACAATGCATCCAAAAGATCATCTACCATGATCAAATTGGGTACATGCCAGAAATACAGGGATGGTTCAGCATATGATAATCAGTAAATATAATCCTCTGTGTGTGTGTGTGCGTGTATTCATATGTATGTGTACAGATTACAATTATTGTCCTATGGCATTGTTCTTGTTGAATGTATTCACCCATTAATGTACAACCTCTACCTAAATCAAGAATGAGTTTTAGATTATAGTTTGTCTTCTGTCTTAACAGTTCTGAATGCTGTACTCAAAGTATATGTTTCTCATATGAGCCAAAAGCATTTTTGCAGTACTATAAATAATTTATTCATAAATTTTTGTTATTTAATAAATAATCACTTAAATTTGCCATTTCAGGTTTTCAAAATCTCTTCTTATAATGTAGATTTTAGCTGTCTCTTGCCAGAGCTTAGGGGTGGGAAAATGCATAATGTACTAATTACAGTGTTTCATCTGAGTTAACAATGCCTTTTTTTTTCTTTTTCCTTCTCTTTTCTTACCTCTCCTCATCGTCGTTGTCATCATCGTTGTCATCCTCCTCCTCTTCCTCTTCATTCTTCTTCTTCCTCCATTGCTGCTGTTGTTCTTAATCATCAAGGATTGTCTAGGCACTGATTGGGGAAAGAAATACAACTGAGATAACCCAATCATTCATCCAGGATCCTTAGATTCCCCACAAATCACAAAACTACTCTTTGTCTTATCTGCACCTGGAACATGTCCCTCATTGTTTTAATAAGGATGAATTCACACTTCCACACACCCATGTGCCAGGGGTCAGCCCCAGCGTGGGGTGTTTCTTCATTCTTGTTGGTTCTTGAGGCAGCGGAGGGGGAGGAGTGTAGGCAGAGGGTGAGACTCTGTCTTATGAGAAATTTAAGGTTGCTGTATAATAAAAAATTTACTTATCTAAGTCTAAGTTACTATGCTATTGTAGCTGACCCTGTCTTCTATGATCCTCTGAGACCAGAAACTGCTGTCTTTGGCCCTTAGCACCTCATCCTAAAACAGCAGAAGATTAAGTAAAGGATTAATTTCTAGAGCCTTTTCCCTATTGTCCAGATGCCTCTTGCTTGTAGGACTAGGGGAAGTTTGGAGCAATAAACTTTTATTGAACCAGGAGAGGAGAATAACTCTCCCAGAAGGAAAAACTTTAACATAAGCAAATATGCATAATCTCACATAAATTCATATTCAGCTTCTTTCATGCTCATTTATTCATTTTCATTCAAACCCAGCTGGCCCTGGCTTGCATGCATTCTCACAATTACACACTTACACACACATCCATACTTACATATGTGTATGCAGCAAAGGACCAAGCACTGGTGCAGAAAGAACTCACTCATTCTGGATAAAAAAATGCGCTCCAATCTTTATTACATAGAGAAAGAAAAGGCTTCTACCTTTTTAATGCTAAATGAATTAAACCCATGTTTGTAAGAAAAAGCTTTGTTTCTTTTAATAAGACTTAACCTGCCTTGTTCTTACCATGGACCCTGTTCTGTCCATGGTAAGGAGAAGCTTGCCTACTCTCTGCAACATCTTATTTTTTCCTCTTTCCCTCTGCATTCTGCACATTGCTCTCTTAGTATTTTTATGTTACCTATAATTTCTAAGTTACTCCACTCTGCATTCTCCTTCTCTAAAAAGTGTTCTGTCTAAAAACTTCTCAGCTCAGTTTCTCTCTCAGCTCAGTTCTCACCTCCGTTCCTCTCACCCCAGTCCCTCGGTCCTGACTCTTCTCTTTGTCCTCAGCCCTTAAACATCATTCAGAATACATGATCACATATCAAAAAGTTCATCAAAAGTTCAGACAGAAAATGAAATCATAAATTGAAATAGAACTTTCCAACAGAGGATGTTTACATGCATATCCATTAGGACTGATTATCTAGCTAAACATCCATCACCTGTCACAGCTCCACTGGTACACTGAAGGTTTAAAACCGTAACTAAGTTATTACTGAAGGTTTGTATAGATAAACCCAGTGAATATTTTATGTTCTGTCCTAACACCTATATTAAATCCTTAGTTCTATTTTTATGACCTTTGGTTAATTGTTTTACAACCTCTTGGAATGTGCTCTGAGTAGTAGAAAGTGTGGTTATCATCTAAGAGCAATTAACTGGTGACACTAGGGAGACTGGCAGAGTTCTCATTGCAGCTTTGACTATCAGAAAAGGACCTAATAGCAGTCCTATTAATAAAAGAGCTTAATATCACAGATATTATTTTAGGAATTGTTATAGGATCATCACTAAGACTTAAGTCATCTATTTGTCTATATTCCATCACTACAAGATAGTACATCTTTGTGGATCTGCAGAGGTCTGCTTCAAAGAGGGTGTGCTCCTACTTAGTGATTGTTATATATGTTTAATAGTAACAGTAAAAGCATATTAATAGCAGGAATCTTTCCTAAAATGAGTCCCTCACAGCCTTGCTTAATGAGGGCTTGCCTGTTGCAGATTATATAATAATTTGAGGCAGGCCACTTCAGGATGATCACCTGCTAGTTATTAGCTTGTGACATTATGGCTCCTGACACCCATGTATTTCTTCTTAGTGATCTTTCATTCAAAGACTTTTACTACATCACCTCAACAATCACCAAGACACTTTCCAAATTCTTCCAGGAAAAGCAAACTATCAGCTTTGTGGGCTACATGGTACAATATTTTATCTTTTTTCACAGGGGGACTGAATGAATCTTTCCTCATGACAGCCATACCTATGACAAGTATGCTGTCATTTGTAACCCACCCTTTGTGATTAGGTGGTGATGGTATCCCATGGGACTGAACTCACTGCTTCTTCATCTTGATTGGTCCTTTGCTGCATCTCCACTTCTGTGGGCCTAACATCAAAAGCCGTGTCTTCTGTGACATGCCCCAGCTATTAAACCTATCCTGCACTGTCAAATTCTACAGTTCCTGCTTGCCGTATTAACAAGGTTGTTTAGAATAGTGAATGCCTTACTTATCATGATAGCATATGGCTATGTAGCCATATCTATAGTATGTAGTTTCTACTGCCCCGCTTTAAGCTCCAGGCAGACTGTGCTATGCTGCCCGCGCAGGTTCCCTTGGATCTGCATACACATTAGCTTACTAATCTTTCCATTTGTTTACATCTCAAATGATATCCCAAGTCCTGGTTACCCCTCCACAAATTTTCCCATCACATAACTTCCCTCTCCTCCCTTCCCTTTGCCTTTATGAGGGTGCTCCCTCACCCACACACCCTCTCCCACCCCACCCCTCCAGCATCTCCCTACGCTGGGGCATCAAACTTCCACAGGACCAAGGGCCTCCCCTCCCATTGATGTCAGACAAGGCCATCCTATGCTACATGTGTATCTGGAGCCATGGATCCCTCCCTGTACACTACTTGGTTGATGGTCTAGTCCCTGGGAGCATGTGGTGGTCCGGCCAGCTGATTTTTGTTCTTCCTATGGGGTTGCAATCAGCCTCAGCTCCTACAGTTCTTCCACCAGCTCACCCAGGAGGGTCTCTGAGCTCAGTCTGATGGTTGGCTCCAAGCATTTCCATCTGAATTGGTCAGTTGCTGGTTGATCCTCCCAAGGAGCAGCCATACCAGGTACCTGTCAGGAAGTGCCTCTTGGCAACAGCAAGTGTTGGGTTTGGTTTTGCAGACAGGATGAATCCCCGGGTGGGGCAGTCCCCAGATGGCCCTTCATTCACTCTCTCCTCCATTTTTTGTCCCTGTTCTTCTTTGGACAGGAACATTTCTGGGTTAAAAACTTTGAGATGGGTGTGTGGCTCCAACCCTCAACCATGAGCTGTGCCTGCTTACTGGAGGTGTTCTCTACAGGTTCTCTCTCCCCATCTCTGCTAAAATCATCTCCGCTGAGTCCTGGGAGGCTCTCGTTTCCCCTGCATCTGGGACCCTACAGTGTCTATCCCCATTTCATCACACACCCCCATGCTACAAATTTTATTCAATTTCCTGACCCTTTGCACTTTTCTCCTGTCCCCTCCAGTACCTGATACTGACTCTATTTCCTCCTGTTCCTCTCTCCCTCCCCAACCCCCCTCCCACGATCACCCTGTCCCCCCCTCAATGCAGGACTGAAGCATCCACACCCTGGTCTTCCTTCCTCCTAAACTCCATATGGTCTGTGGGTTGTATCCTGGGCATTGTGATTTTGGGGACTAATACTCATTTATCAGTGTGGGTATGCAATGAGTATTCTTTTGAGTCTGGTTCACCTCACTCAGGATGATATTTTTTGGTTCCATCCACTTGCCTGGGAATTTCATAAAGTCGTTGTTTTTAATAGCTGAGTAGTACTCCATTGTGTAAATGTACATTTTCTAAATCCATTCTTCTGTTGAGGAACATCTGGGTTGTTTACAGCTTTTGGCTATTACAAATAAGGCCTCTAAACACATAGTGGAGCACGTGTCCTTCTTATATGTTGGAGCATCTTTTGGGTATATTCCAAGTAGTGGTATAGCTGGGTCTTCAGATATAACTATTTCCAATTTTCTGAGGAACCACCAGACTGATTTCCAGAGTAGCTGTACCTGCGTGCAATCCCACCAGCAATGGAGGAGTGTTCCTCTTCCCCACATCCTCACCAGCATCTACTGTTGCTTGAGCTTTTGAACTTAGCCATTGTGACTGGCATGAAGTAGAATTTCAGGGTTGTTTTGATTTGCATTTCCCTGATGACTAAGGATCTTGAACTTTTCTCTAAGTGCTTCTCAGCCATGCAAGATTCCTCATTTGAGAATTCCTCAGAACTCAGTTGAGTTCTGTTTAGTTCTAGATCCCCACTTCCTTTTTTTTAAAATACGGTTATTTGGTTCTCTGGAGTCAAACTTCTTGAGTTCTTTGTGTATATTGGATATGACCCCTCTACCCGATGTAGGATTGGTAAACATCTTTTCTCAATCATGGGTTGCCATTTTGTCCTACTGACAGTATCTTTTGCCTTACGGAAGCTTTTCAATCTTATGAGGTCCCATTTGTTGATTTTTGATCTTAGAGCATAAGCCATTGATGTTCTGTTCAGGAAATTTTCTCCTGTACCCAAGTATTCGAGGCTCTTCCCCACCTTCTTTTCTATTAAATTCATCTGGTTTTATGTAGAGGTCCTTGATACACTTGGACTTGAGCTTTGTACAAGGAGATAAGAATGGATCAATTTGCATTCTCCTACATACAGACAGCCAGTTGAGCCAGCACTATTTGTTGAAAATGTGGTCTTTTTTCTACTGGGTGGTCTTAGCTCCTTTGTCAAAGATCAACTGATCATAGGTGTGGGTTCATTTCTGGGTCTTCAATTCTATTTCATTGATTTACCTTCCTGTCTCTGTACCAATACAATGAAGATTTTATCACTAGTGCTCTGTAGTACAGCTTGAGGTCAGGGATGGTGATTCCCCAGAAGTCTTTTTATTGTTGAGAATAATTTCACTACCCTGGCCTTTTGTTATTCCAAATGAATTTGAGAATTGCTCTTTCTGTCTCTATGAAGAACTGAGTTGGAATTTTGTTGGATATTGCATTGAATGTGTAGACTGCTTTTTGGTAATTATGGTGTTGTTTCCCTAATTTCTTTCTCAGCTCATTTATCCTTTGAGTAGAGGAAGGATACTGATTTGTTAGAGATAATTTTATACCCAGCCACTTTGCTGAAGTTGTTTACAAGCTGTAGGAGCTCTCAGGTAGAATTTTTGGGATCTTGTATATATAGTATCATATCATCTGCAAATAGTGATATCTTGATTCCTCCTTCCAAATTTGAATCCCTTTGACATCCTTTTGTTGTCTAATTGCCCCAGTTAGAACATTGAGTACCATATTGAATAGGTAGGGAGAGAGTGGGCAGCCTTGTCTTTTCCCTGATTTTAATTGAATTGCTTTTAGTTTCTCTCTGTTTCGTTTGCTGTTGCCTATTGGTTTGCTGTATATTGCTTTTATTATATTTAGATATGGACCTTGATTTTCTGATCTCTCCAATACTTTTAACATAAAGGGATACTGGGGGGGTTTTTTGTTTTTGTTTTTGTTTTGTCAAATGGTTTTTCAGCATCTAATGAAATGATCATGTGGTTTTTTTTCTTTGAATTTATTTATACAGTGGATTACATTAATGTATTTCCGTATATTGACCCATCCTTTCATTCCTGGAATGAAGCCTAGTTGATCATGGGAAATGATTGTTTTGATGTGTTCTTGGACTCCATTTGCAAGAATTTTATTGATTATTTTTGCATCAATATTCATAAGTAATATTGGTCTGAAGTTCTCTTTCTGTGTTGGGTCTTTTTGTGGTTTAGGTTCAGTGTACCTATGGATTCATAGAAAGAATTGAATAGTGTTCCTTCTATTTCTATTTTGTGGAATAGTTTGATAAGTATTGGTATTAGATCTGGTATCTGTCTTGAAAATCATCCATTTCATCTAGATTTTCCAGTTTGGTGGAATATAGTTGCTAGTAGGATCTGATGATTTTTTTAATGTCCTTGGTTTCTGTTGTTATGTCTCACTTCTCATTCCTGATTTTTAAAAAATTGGATACTTTGTCTGTACCCTCTAGTTAGTATGGCTTAGGGTTTATCTATCTTGTTGACTTCTAGTTTTGTTGATTCTTTGTATAGCCCTCTTTGTTTCTACTTGGTTGATTTCAGCCTTGAGTTTGATTATTTCCTGAACTCTACTCCTCTTGACTGTAATTGCATCTTTTTCTTTTAGAGTTTTCAGATGAGCTGTTAAGCTGCAAGTATATGGTCACTGCAATTTCTTTATGGAGGCACTCAGGGCTATGAGTTTTCCTTAGTACTACTTTCATTGTGTCCCATAAGTTTGGATATGTTGTGCCTTCATTTTCATTAAATAATTAAAAAATCTTTAATTTCTTTTTTTTCCATCTCTTCCTTGACTGATCATTGAGTAGATAGTTGTTTAGCTTTCACGTGTCTGTGGGTTTTCTATTGTTTTTGTTTTAATTGAAGACCAGCCTTAGTTTGTGGAGGTCTGATTAATTAAATGTTCTTGTATCTGTTGAGGTTTGTTTTTTGTCTGAGTATTTGGTTGATTTAAGAGAAAGTATTATGAGGTCCTGAGAAGTAGGTATATTCTCTTGTTTTAGAGTAAAATATTCTGTAGATATGTGTTAAATCCATTTGGTCCGTAACTTTTTTTGGTTTCACTGTGTCTCTGTTTAGTTTCTGTTTCCATGATCTGTCCATTGATGAGCGTGGAGTGTTGAAATCTCCTACTACTATTGTGTGAGGTTCAGTATGTGCTTTGAGCTTCAGTAATGTTTCTTTTACATGTGAGGGTACCCTTGCATTTGGGGCATAGATGTTCAGAACTGAAAGTTCATCTGGGTGACTTTTTCCTTTGATGCGTATGTAGTGTCCTTCCCTATCTTTTTAAATAACTTTTTGTTGAAAGTCTACTTTATTGGATATTAGAATGGCTACTCCAGCTTGTTTCTTGTGACCATTTGCTTGGAAAATTTTTCCCGCCTTTCACTCCGAGGTAGTGTCTGTCTTTGTCAATGAAGTATGTTTTCTGTATGCAGCAAAATTCTGGCTCCTGTTTAAGTATCCATTCTGTTAACCTACATCTTTTGATTGGGGAATTAAGTCCATTGATGTTGAGATATCTTAGGGACCAATGATTGTTGCTTTCTGTTATTTTTGTTGTTAGAGGTGGAATTATTTTTGTTTCTCTTCTTTAAGATTAATTTCTTGTTTTTTTCTTGGGTGTTGTTTTCCTCCTTGTGTTGAGCTTTTCCTTCTATTATCCTGTGTAGGGCTGGATTAGTGGAAAGATATTGTTTAAATTTGGTTTTGTCTTGGAATATCTCAGTTTCTCCATCTATGGCAATTGAGAGTTTTGCTGGGTATAGTAGCCTGGGTTGGCATTTTTGTTCTCTTAGGGTCTGCAAGACATCTGCCCAAGATCTTCTGGATTTTGGAGTCTCTGTTAAGAAGTCTGACATAATTCTGATAGGTCTGCTTTTATATGTAACTTGACCTTTTTCCTTTTCTGTTTTCAATATTCTTTCTTTGTTCTGTGCACTCAGTGTTTTAACTATTATATGATGGGAGAAATTTCTTTTCTGACCCCATCTGTTTGGTGTTCTTCAGACTTCTTACATGTTTATGGTCATCTCTTTCTTTAGTTTAGGGAAGTTTTCTTCTATAATTTTGTTCAAGATATTTGTTGGCCCTTTGATTTGGGAACCTTCACTCTCTTATATATCTATAATTCTCAGATTCAGTCTTTCCATTGTGTCCTGGATTTCTTGAATGTTTTGAGTTAGGAACTTTTTGCTTTTTGTATTTTCTTTGACTGTTGTGTCAATGTCTTCTGTGGTATCTTCTATACCTGAGATTCCCTCTTCTATCTCTTGTATTCTGTTGGTGATGCTGGCATCTGTGACTCCTATTCTCTTTCCTAGGTTTTCCATCTCCAGGGCTGTCTCCCTTTTTGTTTTCTTTAATGCTTCTATTTCAATTTTTAGATGCTGGATGGTTTTGTTTAATTCCTTCTCCACTTGATTGTGTTCTCCTGTATTTGTTTAGGGAATTAATGTGTTTCCTCTTTAAGGGCTTCTACTTGTTTAGTTGTGTTCTCCTATATTTCTTTTTATTATATATATATATATATATATATATATATATATATATGTGTGTGTGTGTGTGTGTGTGTGTGTGTGTGTGTGTGTGTGTGTGTATTATATATTTTCTTTATTTACATTTCAAATGTGATCCCCTTTCCTGATTTCTCCTCCAAGAAAACCCCCTATCCCACCCCCTTCCCACTGCTCACCAACCCAATCACTCCTGCTTCTCTGTGCTGATATTCCCCTACACTGGGGCATTGAGCCTTCTCAAGACCAAGGGCCTCTCCTCCCATTGATGTCCAACAAGGGCATCCTCTGCTACATATGCAGCTGGAGCCATGGGTCCCCCCATGTGTACTCTTTGGTTGGTGGTTTAGTCCCTGGGAGCCCTGGGGGGTTACTGGTTTGTGGGAACTAAAGAGGGTGAGGGGAAGGACAGGGGAGGGAGGATATCCTACTTCAGGCCAGAGTTCCACCTATGCTCTGGGCAGGCAGACGCAGGTGGGCATCTAAACCTCTGACTCCGCTCGACTGGATGGGGGGGGGGGCAAGGGGAAGTCCCCGACCTGGGAGGGCCAGGGCGACACCCTGTAGCCCCAAGGTTATGGGAGAGAGGGGATAGGGAGAGAGGTTCCCACAGAGATGAGAGTTAGAAAGGGCAATTTGCAAATTCATCTGGAATAACAAAAAACCTAGGATAGTGAGAACTATTTTTTTTAATTAGATATTTTCTTAATTTACATTTCAAATGCTATCCCGAAAGTTCCCTCCCCCTCCCCCCACCCTGCTCCCGTGCCCACTCACTCCCACTTCTTGGCCCTGGTGTTCCCCTGTATTGGGGTATAGAAAGATTGCAATACCAAGGGGCCTCTCCTCCCAATGATGGCCGACTAGGCCATCTTCTGCTACATATGGAGCTAGAGACACTAGTTCTGAGGGTTCTGGTTAGTTCATATTGTTGTTTCTCTTCTAGGGTTGCAGACCCCTTCAGCTCCTGGGGTTCTATCTCTAGCTTCTCCATTGTGGGCCCTGTGTTCCATCATATAGATGACTGTGAGCATGCACTTCTGTATGAGACAGCTATATCAGGGTCCCTTAAGAAAAGACTTGCTGTTCTATGCAATAGTGTCTGCGTTTAGTGACTGATTATGGGATGGATCCCCCCCCACCCCACGGGGTAGTCTCTGTATGGTCCATTCTTTCATCTTAGCTCTAAACTTTGTCTCTGTAACTCCTTTCATGGGTATTTTGTTTTCTATTCAAAGGAGGAATGAAGTATCCAAACGTTGGTCATCCTTCTTGATTTTCTTGTGTTTTGCTAATTGTATCTTGGGTATTCTAAGTTTCTGGGCTAATATCCATTTATCAGTGAGCACATATCCAATGACTTCTTTTGTGATTGGGTTACCTCACTAAGGATGATTTCATCCAGATGCATCCATTTGCCCAAGAATTTCATAAATTCATTTTTTAATAGCAGAATAGTACTCCATTGTGTAAATGTACCACATTTTCTGTATCCATTCCTCTATTGAGGGACATCTGGGTTCTTTCCAGCTTCTGGCTATTATAAATAAGGCTGCTATGAACATAGTGGAGCATGTGTCCTTTTTACCAGTTGGAACATCTTCTGGTTATATGCCCAGGAGAGGTATTGCTGGATCCTCTGGTAGTACTATGTCCAATTTTCTGAGAAAATGCCAGACTGACTTCCAGAGTGGTTGTAGAATCTTGCAATCCCCCCAGCAATGGAGGAGTATTCCTCTTTGTCCACATCCTCGCCAGCATCTGCTGTCACCTGAATTTTTGATCTTTCCCATTCTGACTGGTGTGAGGTGGAATCTCATTGTTGTTTTGATTTGCATTTCCCTGATGATTAAGGATTTTGAACATTTTTTCAGATGTTTCTCAGCCATTTGGAATTCCTCAGTTGAGAATTCTTTGTTTAGCCCTGTACCCCATTTTTAATGGGGTTATTCGTTTTTCTGGAGTCCAGATTCTTTAGGTCTTTGTAGATGTTTGATATTATTTCCCTATCAGATTTATGATTGGTAAAAATCCTTTCCCAATCTGTTGGTGGCCTTTTTGTCTTGCTGACTGTGTCTTTTGCCTTACAGAAGCTTTGCAATTTTATAAGGTCCCATTTGTCAATTCTTGATCTTACCGCACAGGCCATTGCTGTTCTGTTTAAGAATCTTTCCCCTATGCCCATATCTTCGAGGGTTTTCCCCACTTTCTCCCCTATAAATTTCAGTGTCTTTGGTTTTATGTGGAGGTCTTTGATCCACTTAGACTTAAGCTTTGTACAAAGAGATAAGAATGGATCAATTCGCATTCTTTTCCATGATAACAGCCAGTTTTGCCAGCACCATTTGTTGAAAAGGCTGTTCTTTTTCCACTGGATGGTTTTAGATCCCTTGTCAAAGATCAAGTGGCCATATGTGTGTGGATTCATTTCTGGGTCTTCAATTCTATTCCATTGATCTATCTGTCTGTTGCTGTACCAGTACCATGCAGTTTTTATCACAATTGCTCTGTAGTACTGCTTAATGTCAGACATGGTGATTCCCCCAGAGGTTCTTTTATTGTTGAGAATAGTTTTTGCTATCTTAGGTTTTTATTATTCCAGATGCATTTGCAAATTGTCCTTTCTATCTCAGTGAAGAATTGAGTTTGAATTTTGATGAGGATTTCGTTGAATCTGTAGATTGCTTTCGGCAGGATAGCCATTTTGACTATATTAATCCTGCCAATCCATGAGCATGGGAGATCTTTCCATCTTCTGAGATCTTCTTCAATTTCTTTTTTCAGAGACTTGAAGTTCTTCTCATAAAGATCTTTCACTTCCTTAGTTAGAGTCACACCAAGGTATTTTCTAGTATTTCTGACTATTGTGAAGGGTGTTGTTTCCCTAAGAGAACTATTTTCAACAATAAAAGAACCTCTGGTGGAATCACCATGCCTAAACTCAAGCTGTACTACAGAGCAATTGTGATAAAAACTGCATTGTACTGGTACAGCAACAGACAGATAGATCAATGAAATAGAATTGAAGACCCAGAAATGAACCCACACACCTATGCTCACTTGATTTTTGATAAGGGAGCTAAAACCATCCAGTGGAAAAAAGACATCATTTTCAACAAATGATACTGGCACAACTGGCATTTATCAAGTAGAAGAATGTGAATTGATCCATTCTCATCTCCTTGTACAAAGTTCAGTCTAAGTGGATCAAAGAACTCCACATAAAACCAGAGACACTGAAGTTTATAGTGGAGAAAGTGGGGAAAAGCCTCGAAGATATGGGTACAAGGGAAAAATTTTTAAACATAACAGCAATCGCTTTTGCTGTAAGATCAAGAAATGACAACTGGGACCTCATGAAATTGCAAAGCTTCTGTAAGGCAAAAGACACTGTCAATAAGAAAAAAAAGCCACCAACAGATTGGGAAAGGATTTTTACCAATCATAAATCTTATAGGGGACTAATATCCAATATATACAAAGAGCTCAAGAAGCTCGACTCCAGAAATTCAAGTAACCCCATTAAAAATGGGGTACAAAGCTAAACAAAGAATTCTTGACTGAGGAATGGCTGAGAAGCACCTAGAGAAATATTCAACATCCTTAATCATCATGGAAATGCATATCAATACAACCTTGAGATTCCACCTCACACAAGTCAGAAGGGCTAAGATCAAAAATTCAGGCAAGGATATGGAGAAAGAGGAACATTCCTCCATTGCTGGTTGGATTGCAAGCTTATACAACCACTCTGGAAATTAGTCTGGCAGTTCCTCAGAAAACTGGACATATTACTACCAGAAGATCCAGCAATACCTCTCCCAGGCATATTCTCAGATGTTCCAACTGGTAATAAGGACACATGCTCCACTATGTTCATAACAGCCTTATTTATAATAGCCAGAAGCTGAAAAGAACCCAGATGTCCCTCAACAGAGGAATGGATACAGAAAATGTGGTACATTTACACAATGGAGCACTACTCAGGTATTAAAATAATGAATTTATAAAATTCTTAGGTAAATGGATGTATCTGGAGAATATTATCCTGAATGAGGTAAACCAGTCACAAAAGAAGTCACTTGATATGCACTCACTGATAAGTAGATATTAGCCCAGAAACTAAGAATAACCAAGATAACAATTTGTAAAACACAAGAAAATCAAGAAGTATGACCAACATGTGGATACTTCATTCCTCCTTAGAATAGGGAACAAAATACTCAGGGAAGTAATTACAGAGACAAAGTTTGGAGCTGAGATGAAAGGATGGACCATCCAGAGACTGTCCCACGCAGGGATCCTTCCCATTATCAGCCACCAAATGCAGACACTATGCATATGCCAGTCTCCACTTGAGAAGTGCTCTAGTTTCCAAATGTGTATTGAGATCTCTCAGAAATTAAAAGATCTGGAGGATATCATCCTGAGAGAGGTAACCCAATCACAAAGCACTCACATGATATGCACTCACTGATAAGTGGATATTAGCCCAGAAATTTAGAATACCCAAGATACAATTTGCAAAACACATGAAATTCAAGAAGAAGAAAGACTAAAATTTGGATACTTTGCCCCTCCTTAGAATGGGGAACAAAAGACCCATGGTAGGAGTTACAGAGACAAGTTTGGAGCTGAGATGGAAGGAAGGACCATGCACAGACTATCCTACCTGGAAATTCATACATGATCAGCCACCAAATGCAGAAACTATTGCATATGCCAGCAAGATTTTGCTGAAAGGACCATGATATAGCTGTCTCTTGTGAGGATATGCCAGTGCCTGGCAAATACAGAAGTGGATGCTCACAGTCATCTATTGGATGGAATACAGGGCCTCCAATGGAGGAGTTAGAGAAAGCACCCAAGGAGCTGAAGGGGTCTGCAACCCTATAGGAGGAACATCAATATGAACTTACCAGTACCCTCTGAAGGTCTGCTGTTGCTAGGATTAAGAGAGGCTAGCAACCATCAGGGTCCACCAGCTCTAATTGCATACCTAGAGTCTGACTGCCACTTGGGACCACCAGCAGTCTGAAGCTATCAGCTTCAATTCTGCCTCCATTTTTGGAAACCTGTTACCACTAGATACAACCATATCTACCTGCAATCCCAGAAGCCTGCTGATGTCATAGACTAACTGCTAAAACTGCAACCCCAAAGACCTGCATTCATCAGCAACTACCAGGCCTGCCTTCCAACACTGCTGACTGTGGCTAAAGGCCAGTGTAAGAACACAATCAACAAAATTCAGGACAACGTGGCACCACCAGAACCCAGATATCCTACAACAGCAAGCCCTAAGTATCCTAAAACACATGAATCACAAGAAAATGACCTTAAATCTAATTTTATAAAGATGGTAGAGTCCAATATAGACTAAATGCATAAAGTCCTTAGAAGAAATACAGAAAAAGACAATCAAACAGGCAGAGGACCATAAAGAGAAAATGAATCAATTTAAACAAATATAGGAAAATATAACCAAAAAGGTGAAATAAATGAACAAAACTGTTCACCTGAGAATGGAAATAGAAGCAATAAAGAAAATAGAAACTGAGGCAATCCTGGAGATGGAAAATCTAGGAAAGATTACAGGGACTGCAGACATAAGCATCACCTACAGAATACAAAAGATAGAAGAGAGATTCTCAGGCACAGAAGATACAATGGAAGAAATACATTTGTCAAAGAAAATACTAAAGCTAAAACGTTTCTAGTACAAAACATCTAGGAAATTTGGGACACTAGGAAAAGACCAAACCTAAGAATAATAGGAATAGAAAAAGAAGACTCACAAGTCAAGGGCACAGAAAAATATCTTAAACAAAATCATAGAAATACATGTTCCTAACCCAAAGAAATAGATTCCTATAAGCATACAAGAAGCCTACAGAACACCAAATAGAGTAGAACAAAAAAAAAAAAATCCTCCCACATAATAATCAAAACAAAGTGTACAGAAAAAAGAAAAAAATGTCAAAAACCACTAGGGATGAAGGTCAAGTAACATACAAAGCCAAGCCTATTAGACTTACACAAAACTTCTCACTAAAATACAGAAGGTCCTAGGCAGATGTCTTACAGTCTCTAAAAGATCACAGATGGCAGCCCAGGCTACTATACTCAGCAAAACTTTCATTCATCACAGAGGGAGAAACCAAGATATTCCATGACAAAACCAAATTTAAACAATATCTTTGAACTAATCCAGCCCTACACAGAGGGTACTAGAAGGAAAACTCCAACACAAGAGGCATAACTACACCCAAGAAAACACAAGAAATTGGTAATCCCACACAAGCAAAACCAAAGAACACACATACACACACACACACACACACACACACACACACACAGTACAACCACCACCATCAAAATAACAGGAACCAGCAGTCATTGGTTATTAATATTTTTCAATATCAATGGTATCAATTCCCCAATAAAAAGACATAGGCTAGCAGAGTGGATGCAAATATGGGATCCATTATTCTGCTGCAGACAAGAAACACACCTAAGCAACAAAGATAAATACTACCTCACAGTACAGGGTTGAAAAAAAAAGTTTTCCAAATAAATTGACCCAAGAAAAAAATGACATCATGTATTCTGTAGGCAAATGGATGGAAGTAGAATATATCACCCTTGGTGAGGTATATCAGATCCAAAAGACACACATTCTATCTACTTACAAGTAAATATTAGTCATAAAATGCAGGATAATCACTTTAAAATCCACAGACCCAAAGAAGCCAAATAAAAAGGAGGATCGAAGGGAAGATGGTTGAAAATTTTTTAAGACAGGGAAAAAAATTGGATATCAGAGTTGGATATCCAGGAAGGAACTGTGTGGGAGAGGGGATGGGGAGAGAAGCAGGGTGTGTGTGTAGGGCAATCAGGTATAGGCAGAGCATGAGAGAAGAACAGAAATTGGTGGTATGGTAGGGGGCATCTCTAGGACATGCAAGAGACCTGGGACAAGGGGTGGTCCCAGGGTGTCTATGGGGTTGACTTTAGTTGAGACTCCTAGCAGTGGGGGATATGAATCTTGAAGTGCCCACTTTCTGTAGCCAGGTAGGACTCCCAGTATAGGGGAGAAGTACAGCAACCCAACCTCAAAACTTTCAACCCAATATGTGTTCTGCCTCCAAGATATGCGGGGGGGATGTTAGAACAGAGACCAAGGGAATTGACAACCAATGGCTGGCCCAAATTGAGATACATCCCTTGAGATACATCCCATGAGCAAGCATCAATTCCTGACACTATTAATGATACTCTGTTATACTTACAGACAGGAACCTAGCATAACTATTTCCCGAGAGGCTCTGCCAGGCAGCTAATGAAAACACATGCAGCCATCCACAGCCAAACATTTGATGAAGTTCATGGGGTTTGGGGGGAGTCTTATAGAAGATTTGGGAAAAGGATTGCATGTCATGAAGAGTACAGGAACTCCACAGAAAGACCAACAGAAGCAACTAACCTGAACAACCAACCAAAGAGCAGATGGGGGAACCTAGCCACCTACCCCTGCACATATATAGAAGATGCCTGGTCCTCATCAGGTTCTCCAATAACTGGATCAGGGTCTGTCCTTGAATCTGTTGACTGCCTGTGTATCCCTTTCCCCTAACTGGGAGTCTTGTCTGGCCATAGTGGGAAAGAATGTGTGTACTTCTACAGTGACTTGATATGCTGGGAGTTGTGGGGGTGAAATCCAGAAGTGATGTTCTCTCTTCTCATAGGAGATGGGGGAAGGGTGGGGATCTATATGAGAGGAGGACTGGGAGGAGAGGAAAACTGTCATTGGGAAATAAAGTAAGTAAGTAAGTAAGTAAGTAAGTAAATAAATAAATAAATAAATAAATAAATAAATAAAGCTCAAAAACAGTAAACATAAAAAAGAAACAGGAAAGAAAAGACTTTTAGTTGGAAGTGTGAGGAGGTGGGGAGGTGTTGCATGTAAAATTAAAAAGCAACACACAATCACCGGCTAATCACTGGCCATTGGTCTTGGTCTGGTCTCATCCTGGCAGACAGGTTTAGACCACATTTTCCCTTTAGGAAGGTCCTGTCCCACCAAGACTGACTCTGCCTCTCCAGAGCTCAGCAAGCACTCTCACCCAGCAGCTGACTGCTGCCAAATCTACCCCACACTCCCCAATTCCCAAATCTAGCTGGAGTGCACTTCTTGCAAACCCACACTCTGCCAGTTACCTTTCTCTAGAACCCAGTTGAGTGGCCACATGAAGGAAAACAGCACACAGTCATAGTTTAGAACCAACAGAGAACAATCACCCATCACACAACCTAGCATCCTAATTATATGAACTATTCTATGTTAGAAATCTTCCAGTGGAGGATCCTGGTAGATCTACCACCCGAACTAACATCCTCTGGCCTACAAGGTCTTTGCCTTGATCCCACCATCCACAAGCAAGGTTCTTTTTCCTGCAATACCCTCCCACACCTGGAAGTCCCGCCTCCTCGCCCAGTGATTGGTTTCTTGTCTTTATTATCAAATCAATTAGGAGGAAATTCCACTACAGGGAGAAACTGGAAGATGAAAAAGGGGAAAACATTATAAACATACAATGTATGAAATTAGCTTTATTTTCAATTTAAAATTACTCTCATACATATACACACACAGAGTTAATGATTATAATTGATCTGAACTTTCAAGAATAAGGATCCAAAATATCTTGATGTCATTAAGGAGAACTGGGGAAGAGGTAGGTAGGGGAATAAAGAAGATAGAAAGCTGTAATCAAGAAGTTTACATGAGCTGCAGACTCATGTCAGCAATTTTATGAGGAAGTACAGCATCTTATATAATGTTTGTAGGGTGAAAGGGTCAAGGTTATCAGAAATCTAAGTATAAAATAATTGGTGAATTGTCCTCAGACACAGCTGACTGAGGACTATAACTAAAGTCCATTTATGGGTGAAAGTTGGATACCCAGGATCCAAAATATTAGCATCTTTGGGCATTGGGCCTAGCCCATACCAAGCCTTGACAAGGCTACCATCCAACAAGGACCCATAATTAGCATTCTCTTTGTTTTTTCAACTGGGTCTCTGAGAAAGCCTTGGATCTGCCTGGATCCCAACATAGTTGATATTACATTACATTCAGTAGTGATCTACCAGGCTGCATGTACCTACTAGGGCAAAAATGGCATTATTATTATTATTATTTTTTTTTTATTATTATTATTATTATTATTATTATTATTATTATTATTATTGAAGGTTTTTTTTTTCCTGCAATACCCTCCCACACCTGGAAGTCCTGCTTCCTCACCCAGTGATTGGTTTCTTGTTATCTTATTATTACGGAAGTAACCAGTCATGCTCTGATTGGAAAGGAGGTCTGTTCTGCATAAGTGAATTCATGCTTAGTACTAGTATATTACACCTAGTATAAAACTGAACAAAAGCCGACAGCTAGGGAGGTCATAGACTTTGAGACTAATCAAAGATAGGCAAAAAAGATTGTAATAACCAGAGAACAGGGACTCATTTTAGAAGGTTCCATAGACATGACAGGAGAACATAAACCCATGAACTCTCAACAATACGGTTATGAGAACAAGGCCAACATATTGTCAATACTAGTGAGTGGATATATTAATGTATACAGGGGAAATTCCACATGGCATTAAGGATATGTGAAGAAATAGACATTTATAATGAATAAGGCTTTTTTAATGACGGACTAAATGTGCAGAATAATATATCAGAAAGAGATGCAAGGTAAAGCAGAATGTATAACCTGCATGCTACATAGATACTTGACATGGTTCCTGCACAGAGCTAATGTGGCTTTAGTCTCTCTATGAGAGCTTGCTTCTGCTAGAAATTATGGTTAGATCCATTTAGTGGGCAATAGGGGGAGGCCAGAGGAAGATAATTTACACAATGTTGCACGAGCTGTAAGCTAAAAAACAATAATTCTATCAGAGTTCTGTGAATGCAACATTCAAAGCCATAATCATATTAAGTCCCTAGAGTGATAGAGAAAACTAGTGCCTGTCTTCCATCTGGAATTTCCTCTCACATGCATGGAGATAACATTACTGTTAGGATGATTGATCTAGGTTAGGAGTTTAAAGAAATAAATGTCTGAGTAGCTTTAAAAGTGAGTCGTGAACAGGGTAGTGTAAGCAACTTCAAAGGACAGTTATCCAGCTAGGGGACTAGGCACCTATGCCACTAAGGGCAAATCCTTTAACATCTGTGATCTCATGATTGCAACCTAAAAGTTGGGAATCTAAGGACTAGAAGATTTCCTATATCTTTTCTACAAATAGCTCTTGGGTCCATAGAGTAACAACCCAGAGATCATTAAAGAAACAGAGGGAAGTGGAAAATTGATACACATGGCAAAATATGCCCGAAATCATTAGGGAAGTCATCCTAGCAACCATTACACCAGAGAGTAAGTATCTGTAGTATTTCCTGGTAATTGGCTTTTGTCCTTCCACCTTAACTCTCAACAAGATCCCAGAGTCGTGGTCTCACTTGCTGTGAGTGGATAACTAAATCCATGGCCAAAAACATTCATTAAGGAGAACCATTGCACTGAACAGGAAAGTACACAGAAGAAAAAATAGGTAGTTTGAACCTTCCAAAGGAACCACATCTTCTAGAATTGGGTTTGGGGCTAAATGTCAAGACTTTAATGTAGATTCTGTTCTGTCAAGACTTGTGAAGATTTTACAGTAGGACTTAAATGGGACAAGGTTTTTAGAGATTTACCTCATCCATGCAACTCCCCTCAACTCTCCCAAAATTCCTTGCCCTCATAACCATTTTCTTTATATTTGCCCAGAATACTGAATTTCAGTGAATAGAATTACCTCAATCATAAAAGTCTGCATTAATTTGGAGTATTAGGGGACAGTTAAACTCTTAAATATCTTACTATGACATTTATTGCCTTTTGTTTGTTGACTTGTATTATAAGGGAATAGGGGAATCTTCAATTCAAACAAACAGTGAATGTCAATCCTGACAGTTGTGTAAGGATTCCAGAAAGACCTGAATCGAAACAAACTTAACTTTGTTTCAGAAAAGCTGGCTGAGATAAAAATATGCTTGTCTATGCTTCTGCTTTTCTTCATCATTGGGGTAATACTTTATTTCTCTTCTTCAGAATTCTGCTTTAAAAATAAGAAATTGTTCTCTGTAGGAATACACAGTTTGAACCATAACTTTTGGTTAGCTAGAGATGAGGTAAGTGCTAAAGGAAGGCTACATACCAATGTAACTTCTTTTGTCTTTTTGGAAGGACTCAAAGAGTTTTTTGTTGTTCTCCTTGGTTGTGCTGGTAAGTCTGAGACTAACAGGCTGACAAAGCAGATATCCCAACTCAGACAACAGGAGCAGATAGCATGGGTCTGAATGTCAGCCTTCTGGCTTCTTTAATTGAATCATTTGTTACTCAGTATCATTCTCTGTTTCACCTGGTTTTGTGCCCCAAACACCTCAAACTGATCACATCTTTGTAGGGTCAGCGCTCAGAAACAACTCCATTAGCTACTTGTACCTAATGAAGCTCCCATTCAAGGTTTTATCAGAAAACGTTCCTTCTGTAGCTGCCCAGAAGATGGTAAACACAGGGAAAATATTTATCAAAGACAGTGATTATATTCAGAATTACTTTTTTAGCAAATTGAATAATTATCAAAAAAATTATAACTTGGAGTAAAAATAAGAATCCACACTTGCCCAGTCTCTTCTGGAGATGATGGAATACACAGAATACACCAAAGCATGACAACCCATGTTACCAGAATGCACATTTTAAAAAACATGAAATCTATTGCAGGTGATGGATCAAGAGTTTCCCTGAACTTAAACATTAAATCAGTGTTTCTCGGATACTCATAAGTCTCCCAGGAAACTTGGGGTCCAAGATAATTGGTGCTCAGTTTGGTAGGAGAACAGAAACTTTAGTTATCTTAAGCAGCTTAGACAAATTCATAGTGCAAGATTCATCACACCTAAACCTCTGATTATGAACCTTTGACCATATTCCTGCTAAGGTGCTGTCCAACTAACAAAAATATCCTGAAACTGAGATAATCCTTCCTTAAAGTCAAGAATAAACTACCCAATTCCAGATTGGGTGTTTCATAAAAAGAGTTCCGCCAAGATTTAGTCCATAATTTTATTGGGTGCACATGAATAATTCTATCACAATTATAAATTATATAATATTCCAGGCTACTTTCTAAAAGTTGCTTAAATATATTATCAAAGCATTTGAGAAATTCTTATAAATAGAGGAACTTTCCCTAAATGAAAAGGATAATGAAAACTACTAAAATAATAATCTAAGATATAAAATGAGTGCATATTTATTTTGGAAGAACAACACGTACACCGACAGGAGACTGTAGCAGCAATCACACTCAGAAGTGTCAGGAAACCACTAAAGCCACTTATTCCAGTCAGTCACATAGGCCATCTATTTCATAAGCTCAGCAATTTCATGGGTGCATTAATAAATGTCTCCAGTCAATCTTTAATTATCTCTTTAAATCCTCATGGCATTATATGAATCAGGTAAGATCTAAAAAAAAAAACAAAAAAAAGAGCAGGTTTTCATTGACAGCTGGAAAGGAAACACTGGGTTCTTCCTATGGAAAGGTATTGAATTGTTTCTCTCAATCCAGACTCAGAGAAAGAGATAGAAAATGTTATTATTTCCCTTGAGCCAATGATGTTTTCTTTTTCTCCCCCAAAACACTAACTAGGATCGTGGAGGCAATGATTAAAGGAAAAAACATTACTGAGATCACCGAGTTCATCCTCCTAGGATTCTCCGATTTCCCCCAAATCAGAGCACTGCTTTTTGTTATATTCCTGATATTGTATATTACAGCACTGATCTGGAACCTGTCCCTTGTTGTTTTAATAAGGATGGACTCCTACCTCCATACACCTATGTATTTCTTCCTCAGCAATCTGTCCTTTATAGACATCTGCTATACCACTTCTACAATCCCAAAGATGCTTTCCAACTTCTTCCAAAAAAGGCAAACTATCAGCTTTGTGGGCTGCATAGTTCAATACTTTATGTTTGCCACAATGGGACTGAGTGAATCTTGCCTCATGACAGCCATGGCCTATGACAGGTATGCTGCCATTTGTAACCCTCTTCTGTACTCATCAATCATGTCACCCACACTATGTGCTCAGATGGTGATGGGAAGCTATACAGCAGGATTTATAGGTTCTATAGCTCAGGTGTTTGCCTTGCTGCAGCTCCACTTCTGTGGACCTAATGTCATCAGACATTTCTTTTGTGACATTCCACAACTGTTAAATCTATCCTGCACTGACACTTTTTTTGCACACGTAGAGCTTCTCATATTAACAATGTTGTATTGTATTTCAAATGCTTTAGTCATTGTGATATCCTATGGCTATATTGTCTTGTCCATTCTGAAGATCACTTCAGCTAAGGGTAGGTCCAAAGCATTCAACACTTGTGCTTCTCACCTGACAGCTGTTTCCCTGTTCTACACCTCCACTGCTTTTGTCTATTTTAGTTCCAGCTCTGGTGGCTCCTCCAGCTTTGACAGATTTGTGTCTGTCTTCTATACTGTGCTGATTCCTATGTTGAACCCTCTGGTGTATAGTCTGAGGAACAAGGAAATCAAAGATGCTGGAAAGAGGTTCAGAAGAAGTTGGGATGCTGCTAATAAAAGAGTCTGACATTTCTGACAGATTTTCCCTACAAACTACATACTTATATGGAAAAAAATATTCAAACTTAAAATAGCCATGTGAACTGTGACTGATTTGATGCTAATAAAACAATCCTTTTAAGTCCTGAAGGTTTATCCTTTACATGTTACATTAGAAATAGCTTTATCTGTTATTATTTATCCACGGTATTTGTGAAACAACCAAATGTATAAGTTTTTGCTTCTGCAATTAAAGATTTTTCAGCCCTGAGTTCTGTCCATACAGAGGGCTTTAAGCATCCCTGGGTTTATAACTCTTGTCTCACAAATGGCTCAATTCAGCAGAATAAAAACCTAGTGAAGACCAATGCTGTTCTTTGTTTCTGAACAAAAAACTGCCTGTTAGAAGGAATAAAATTAACATTGACTTGGTTGTGCCTCCTGGGGAAAAAACTACTTCTGACAGTTAAAATATTTCTAAGACAAATAAATGCCAATCATCTATGAATTTTGAGGTCTTATTCTTGTCTCCTCTAGTATCTAGATGAATGAAAAAGATGTAGATGAAGACTACAGTAAAGATGAAGTAAATGGTTTGTTCATTTTCTATGAGTATGATTATTTGATTCTTGAAATCAGAGTCCATATGAGATTTCAAATTTAAATTCTAAATGATCTGATACTGTGGTACTTCAACATCCTTTCTTAAGTCATGGCAGTTTATTCTTGGTTCACATGGACCATGGGATAATACTATGAAATTGCTTCTGATATTTCAAATATAGATTCCATTTTTTATGAAAGTACCCATATGAATTTACTGTAGTAAGTTACTGAGTGCTCAGTCTCTAAAAATGAATAGAAAGTGTGTAAAATGTTACACATGTCTTTAAAATTACAGAACAATGTAGGCATAATCAAGAGCCTACTAAATATCCCTCAAAGATTCTGAACAGCCGTGTCTGAGAGGAGCTTGGGTAGCCCGTTTTCTAGAGTCTGGATATGTCTCTGTGTTTTGACAGGTGAATACAAGTTCAAGATTAGGACACAGTGACATTATCTTGATCCAGATTAACTTTCCTCCAGTTTCTTTGCCACTTAGGATTATACATGACAATGCTCAAAATCCATTTTAACCATGATGGGTTTTGCCTAAAGAAAATGAAGCGGAGGCGATGCATAGCTTTGTGGGAAGAAAGCTTCAGAGATAGGTTGTACTTTGCCCTTTGCGCTTTCTTACTTTGCCAGTGAGATATGCAATGTTGCTAACATTGTCCTATATGTAGAGATATGGAAGATGGATTTAGTCGGCTGACCTTGGCTGACCTTGGTCAATGATGGGATAAACAAAATAAAGCTTTGTAATTAAGCTCTTGAGTTTTTGGCTGTTTGTTCAGCAGGACAGAACCTCATGCCTTTAACATCTGATTTAGTATGATCACAAACTCCAGATACTCAACAACTCAAAAATTTTCAACTCTACTCATTCACATTATTTCACCCTCCAAAAATAATTTTTATCCTCTTGATTATTTTTTATTATAAGCCACGCTAAAGTTAACTTTGGGGACATATAGACAACTAGAACTTCATATATTCTCTAATTACTCCAAGCTTTAATTTATCAAAGAATAAAAGATAAATAGGTTCCAAGCAAATTAAGGCAGCTGTATCTCTAATAACACTAATTATGTGCAATATAGTAATGATGTATTCTCACTGGAAATCGTTCAAATTCTTAAGTTCAAATAGTATTTACTGATTAAATTTAACTGCAAAAATAGAAAAGAAAAGCAGAATTTGACCAAAAATTTGATGATATAATTTTTTTCCATCTGAAACTAAAGAAATATGTAACTTAAGATTCAATAGTTATAAGCAATAGGTTTAGACATGCCAAGGTAGGCTTCTCACAGACATTCTATCCTCTCTCTGTTCCCCTAGATCTAATCCCCAAATCTCATCCTCAGTGCCAAAACAGAATACCAAGTGTAGCCTTCCTTTCTGACTAATCACATTTCTTGTGGATTCCATAGTCCATTAACTTCTAACTCCCTCCCCATAATCTCTTAGTAGCTTTATTACAGCCCCCAAACTCAGTAGGTAACCCAATGACTGCTCTTACCAGGACAACAAATAGGTTGAAAGTAAACCCACACCTCTCCTTTTGCTACTGAGATCCACATCACCCTGGTCTCATCCCCAGATCTATAGCAGGAAACCCACTGTGGACTCCCTTTCCTTTATAACACCATCCCCAACAATCCACAAAAACTTTCTCCCACAATATTTCTTACCACAACTCATCCTAGCCTACAACACCAGAAATAATTCCCTGTAAGCACACTAGCTGAACCAGACAGTAAAACAAGAAATCTATAGCTATCACACTCTCCAAAACCCATGGAGGAAGCAGAATCAAGGAAAAACAACCACCAAACAAAAACAAACCCAGAAATTAGCACCTAGACCTATCATCATCCCAAACCAAGACATATAGACCTCAGCATGAAAAAACATTACAATTACAACTAAAATAATATTTCCGTACAAGAGCCTAACTGTCCTGTCACAGCAGGCCCTGAATATTCCAACATAGGTGAAGCACAAGGAAAAAAATCATTAAAATCAACTATATTAAGATGATAGAGGTCCTTAAAGAGAAAATGAATAAATACCTTAAAGCAATCCAGAAAAACACAAACAATTGAAGAAGATGAGTAAAACTGTTCAAAACCTAAGAATGAAAATAGAAGGAATAAAGGAAATAAAAGTAAGGAAATTCTGAAAATGAAAATTTAGGAATTTGAACAGGAACTACAGAGGTAAACATTATCAACACAATACAACAAATGGACAAGAAAATCTGGGATGGGGATGATTACAAGTCTTATAGGCACTGAAGATTCAGTAGAAGAAATGGATATGTCAGCCAAAGAGGATAAATCTAAAATGTTCCTGACCCAAACATCCATGAAACCTAGAACACCATGGAAAGACCAAACCTAACAATATTAGGATAGAGGAATGAGAAGAATCCCAGGTCAATGGCCCAGAAAATTAGGAGCTGAAGGGTGCTGCAACCCTATAAGTAAAACAACAATATGTTTCTGTAGCCAATCTATTAGTCTATGTCTTTTTATTGGGAAATTGAGCACATTGATTTTAAGAGAAATTAAAGAAAAGTAATGGCTGCTTCCTGTTATTTTTGTTGTTAAAGTTGGGATTCTGTTCTTGCGGCTCTCTTCTTTTAGGTTTGTTGAAGGATTACTTTCTTGGTTTTTTCAGGGTGTAGTTTCCATCCTTGTGTTGGTGTTTTCCCTTTATTATCCTTTGAAGGGCTGGATTCATGGAAAGATACTGTGTGAACTTGGTTTTATCATGGAATATTTTGGTTTCTCCATCTATGGTAATTGACAGTTTTGCTGGGTATAGTAGCCTGGGCTGGCATTTGTGTTCTCTTAGTGTCTGTATAACATCTGTCCAGGATCTTCTGGCTTTCATAGTCTCTGGTGAGAAGTCTGGTATAATTCTAATAGGCCTGCCTTTATATGTTACTTGACATTTTTCCCTTACTGCTTTTAATATTCTATCTTTATTTAGTGTATTTTTTCTTCTGATTATTATGTGTTGGGAGGAATTTCTTTTCTGGTCCTATTTGGAGTTTTGTAGGCTTCTTGTATGTTCATGGGCATCTTTTTCTTTAGGTTAGGAAAGTTTTCTTCTATAATTTTGTTGAAGATATTTACTGGCCCTTTAAGTTGAGAATCTTCATTCTTATCTACTCCTATTATCCGTAGGTTTGACCTTCTCCTTGTTTCCTGGATTTCCTGGATGTTTTGTGTTATGATCTTTTTGCATTTTGCATTTTCTTTGATTGATGTGCCCATGTTCTCTATTGAATCTTCTGCACCTGAAATTCTCTCTTCCATCTATTCTATTCTGTTGCTGATGCTTACATCTATGGTTCCTGATTTTTTTCCTGGGGTTTCTATCTCCCTATTTCTCTTCCTTTGGTTTTTCTTTATTGTTTCAACTTCTCTTTTTAGGTCTTGGATGGTTTTGTCAATTCCATCACCTGTTTGGTTGTGTTTTTCTGTAATTTTTTAGGGGATTTTTGTGTTTCCTCTTTAAGGACTTCTAGCTGATAGCACAGTTTTCCTGTAATTCTTTAAGGGCATCTACCTGTTTAGCAGTGTTCTCCTGTATTTCTTTTTTTTTAATTAGAAAATTTCTTCATTTACATTTCAAGTGTTATCCCATAAGTCCCCTATACATTCCCCCCGCCCTGCTCCACTACCCACCCACTCCCACTCCTTGGCTCTGGCATTCCCCTGTACTGGAGTATATAAACATTGTTAGACCAAGGTCCTTTCTTCCCCAATAATGACCAACTAGGCCATCTTCTAATACATAAGCAGCTAAAGAAATGAGCACTGTGGGTTCTGATTAGTTCATATTTATTGTTCCATCTATAGGGTTGCAGACCTCTACAGCACTTGGGTACTCTCTCTAGCTTCTACATTGGGGACCCTGTGTTCTGCCCTATAGATGATTTGCGCATCTGTAGGGAGAGGCAGTTGCTCCAGAATGGCAGTTGCTCAGGAATGGCAGTTGCTCAGGAATGGCAATTGCTCAGGAATGGCAGTTGCTCCAGAATGGCAGTTGCTCAGGAAAACCCGGGCTCCCTCTTCAGGCCCTCCTCAAGCAATAGCCCCTCCCGAACGGGCAATATGCTAATGAGGTGTGGCTTGTGACACCAATGAATGGGCAATATGCTAATGGGTGTGGCTTGGTTCACCAATCCGCAACCACTATGACACCCCTCCCCCTTCTCTGGGAGTGTATAAAAGCAGCAGCTCTGCTGCTGTTCTGGGTCCCAGGAATCAACAAGCAAGGCGCTCCAGAATAAAGCTGACTGAGAAGATCCCGGTGGTGGCGTGACTTTCTTGCTGGTCGACAGAGACAGGGAGGCACGCCGCACGCATCCACTTCTGTATTTGTTAGGGACTGTCAAAGCCTCACAGGAGACAGCTATATCAATGTCCTTTCAGCAATATCCTACTGGCATTTGCAGTAGTGTCTGCATTTGGTGGGTGATTATGTGATGGGTCACCTGGGTGGGGCACTCTCTGGATGGTCCATCCTTACATTTTAACTCCAAACTTTGTCTCTGCACCTCCTTCCATTTATATTTTAATCCCTATTCTAGAGAGGAATGAAGTATCCACATGTTGTTCTTTCTTGATTTTCTTATGTATTGGAAATTCTATCTTGGGTATTCTAGGTTTCTGGGCTAACGTCCGCTTATCAGTGAGTGCAAGTGACTTCTTTTGTGATTCGGTTACCTCACTCAGGAAGATATCCTCCAGATACATCCATTTGCTCAAGAATTTCATAAATTCATTGTTTTTACTAGCTGAGTAGTACTCCATTGTGTAAATGTACCACATTTTCTGTATCCATTCCTCTGATGAGGGACATCTGGGATCTTTCCAGCTTCTGGCTATTATAAATAAGGCTGCTATGAACACAGTAGAACATGTGTCCTTGTTACCAGTTGGAATATCTTCTGGGTATATGCCCAGTAGAGGTATTGTTGGATCTTTTGGTAGTACTATGTCCAGTTTTCTGAGAAACTGCCAGACTGATTTCCAGAGTGGTTGTACCAGCTTGCAATCCCACCAGCAATGCAGGAGTGTTCCTCTTTCTCCACATCCTCGCCAGCATCTGCTGTCACCTGAATTATTTTTCCATTTTTTTTATTAGATATTTTCTTAATTTACATTTCAAATGCTATCCTGAAAGATCCCTCCCCCATCCGACCGCCCTGTTCCCCTGCCCACCCACTACCAATTCTTGGCCCTGGCATTCCCCTGTATTGGGGCATATAAAGATTGCAATACCAAGGGGCCTGTGCTCATATCTTCAAGGGTTTTTCCCACTTTCTCCCCTATGAATTTCAGTGTCTCTGGTTTAATGTGGAGGTCTTTGATCCACTTGTACTTGAGCTTTGTACAAGGAGATAGAAATGGATCAATTCGCATTCTTCTACATGTTGACTGCCAGTTGTGCCAGCACCATTTTTTGAAAATGCTGTCTTTTTTCCATTGGATAGTTTTAGCTCCCTTGTCAAACATAAGCTGACCAAAGGTGTGTGAGTTCATTTCTGGGTCTTCAATTCTATTCCATTGGTCTACCTGTCTGGTTTTTTTTGTTTGTTTGTTTGTTTTTTGTTTTTTAATTTTTTTTCTCTTTATTAGATATTTTCTTCATTTACATTTCACATGTTATCCAGAAATTTCCCCTTACCCTCCCGCATCCCCACCCCGCTCCCCTACCCACGCCCTCCCACATAATGGCCCTGGTGTTCCCCTGTACTGGGGCATATAAAGTCTGTATGACCAAGGGGCCTCTCCTCCCAATGATGGCCATCTTCTTCCATATATGCGGCTGAAGACATGAGAGCAGGGGAAACTAGTTAGTTCATGTTATTCTTCCACCTATAGGGTTGAAGACCCCTTCAGCTCCTTGGGTACTTTCTCTAGCTCCTTCCTTGGGAGACCTGTGTTCCAACTAATAGCTGACTGTGAGCAACCACTTCCATGTTTGCCAGGCACTGGTATGGCCTCCCACGAGACAGCTATATCAGGTCCCTTTCAGCATTATCTTGCTGGCATATGCTATAGTGTTTATTTTGGTGGCTGCTTATGGGAAGGATCCCTGGCAGCCACCGTAACTGGTTGGTCCATCCTTTTGATTCGGCTTCACACATGATCTCTGTAACTCCTTCAATGTGTGCTTTGTTCTTAATTCTAGGAAGGGGCAAAGAGACCACATTTTGAACTTCATTCTTCTTGAGATTCATGGGTTTAGTAAATTGTATCTTGGGTAGTCTAGGCTTCTGGGCTAGTATCCACATATCAGTGAGTACATGNATTTCCCTGATGATTAAGGATGTTGAACATTTTTTCAGGTGTTTCTCAGCCATTCAGTATTCCTCAGTTGAGAATTCTTTGTTTAACTCTGTGGCCCACTTTTTAATGGGGATATTTGATTTTCTGGTGTCCACCTTCTTGAGTTCTTTATATATATTGGATATCAGTCCCCTATCAGATTTAGGATTGGTAAAGATCCTTTGGTGGAATCACCATGCCTGACCTCAAGCTGTACTACAGAGCAATCGTTATAAAAACTGCATGGTACTGGTACAGCAACAGACAGGTAGATCAATGGAATAGGATCGAAGACCCAGAAATGAATCCACACACCTCTGGTCGCCCGATCTTTGACAAGGGAGCTACAACTATCCAGTGGAGAAAGGACAGCATTTTCAACAAATGGTGCTGGCACAACTGGCGGTTATCATGTAGAAGACTGGGAATTGACCCATTCTTATCTCCTTGTACGAAGGTCAAGTCTAAGTGGTTGAAGGATCTCCCCATAAAACCAGAGACACTGAAACTTATAGAGGAGAAAGTGGGGAAAAGCCTCGAAGATATGGGCACTGGGGAAAAATTCCTGAATAGAACAGCAATGGCTTGTGCTGTAAGTTCGAGAATTGACAAATGGGACCTCATAAAGTTGCAAAGCTTCTGTAAGGCAAAAGATACTGTCAACAAGACAAAAGGGCCACCAACAGATTGGGAAAGGATCTTTACCTGTCTGTTGTTATACCAGTACCATGCAGTTTTTATCACAATTGCTCTGTAGTACAGCTTGAGGTCAGGCATAGTGATTCTACCATCGGTTCTTTTATTGTTGAGGATAGTTTTTGCTCTCCTAAGTTTTTTATTATTCTAGATGAATTTGCAAATTGCCCTTTCTAACTCAGTGAAGAATTGAGTTGGAATTTTGATGGGGATTGCATTAAATCTGTTGATTGCTTTCGGCAAGATAGACATTTTAACTATATTAATCCTGCCAATCCATGAGCATGGGAGATCTTTCCATCTTCTGAGATCTTCTTCAATTTCTTTCTTCAGAGACTTGAAGTTCTTGTCATACAGATCTTTCACTTCCTTCATTAAAGTCACACCAAGGTATTTTATATTATTTGTGACTATTGTGAAGGGTGTTGTTTCGTTAATTTCTTTCTCATCATGTTTATCTTTTGTGTAGAGAAAGGCCACTGATTTGTTTGAGTTAATTTTATATCCAGCTACTGCACTGAAGCTTTTTATCAAGTTTAGGAGTTCTCTGCTGGAATCTTTAGGGTCACTTATATATTCTATCATATCATCTGCAAATAGTGATATTTTGACTTCTTCGTTTCCAATTTGTATCCCCTTGATCTCCTTTCATTGTCAAATTGCTCTGGCTAGGACTTCAAGTACTATATTGAATAGGTAAGGAGAAAGTGGGCAGCCTTGTCTAGTCCCTGATTTAAGTGGGATTGCTTCCAGCTTCTCTCCATTTACTTTGATGTTGGCTACTCGTTTGGTGTATATTGCTTTTATTATGTTTAAGTATGGGCCTTGAATCCCTGATCTTTCCATGACTTTTATCGTGAATGGGTGCTGGATTTTGTCAAATGCTTTCTCAGCATCTAAGGAGATGATCATGTGATTTTTGTCTTTGAGTTTGTTTATATAGTGGATTACATTGATGGATTTCCGTATATTAAACCATCCCTGCATCCCTGGGATGAAGCTTACTTGGTCATGATCAATGATCATTTTGATGTGTTCTTGGATTCGGTTTGTGAGGATTTTATTGAGTATTTTTGCATCAATATTCATAAGGGTAATTGGTCTAAAGTTTTCTTTCTTTGTTGGATCTTTGTGTGGTTTAGGTATCAGAGTAACTGTGGCTTTGTAGAACAAATTGGGTAGAGTACTTTCTGTTTCTATTTTGTGGAATAGCTTGAGGAGAGTTGGAATTAGGACTTCTTTGAAGGTCTGATAGAACTCTGCACTAAACCCATCTGCTCCTGGGCTTTTTTTCGTTGGGAGACTATTAATGACTGCTTCTATTTCTTTAGGGGAAATGGGATTGTTAAGATTGTTAATCTGATCCTGATTTAACTTTGGTACCTGGTATCTGTCTAGGAATTTGTCCATTTCATCCAGGTTTTCCAGTTTTGTTGAGTATAGGCTTTTGTAGTAGGATCTGATGACATTTTAAATTTCCTCAGGATCAGATGTTATGTCACTGTTTTCATTTCTGATTTTGTTAATTCGGATACTGTCCCTCTGCCATCTAGTTAGTCTGGCTAAGGGTTTATCTATCTTGTTGATTTTCTCAAAGAACCAGCTCCTGGTTTGGTTGATTCTTTAAATAGTTCTTTTTGTTTCCAATTGGTTGATTTCAACTCTGAGTTTGATTATTTCCTGGCATCTACTCCTCTAGGGTGAATTTGCTTCCTTTCATTCTAGAGTTTCTAGGTGTGCTGTCAGACTGCTAGTGTATGCTCTCTCTAGTTTCTTTTTGGAGTCACTCAGGGCTATGAGTTTTCCTCTTAGGACTGCTTTCATTGTGTCCCATAAGTTTGGGTACGTTGTGGCTTCATTTTCATTAAACTCTAAAAAGTCTTTAATTTCTTTCTTTATTTCTTCCTTGACCAAGGTATCATTGAGTAGAATGTTGTTCAGTTTCCATGTGAATGTTGGCTTTCTATTATTTCTGCTGTTATTGAAGATCAGCCTTAGTCCGTGGTGATCTGTTAGGATGCATGGGATAATTTCAATATTTTTGTATCTGTTAAGGCATGTTTTGTGTCCAATTATATGGTCAATTTTGGAGGAGGTACCATTTTGTGCTGAAAAGAAGGTATGTCCTTTTGTTTTAGGATAAAATGTTCTATAGATATCTGTTAAATCCATTTGATTCATAACTTCTGTTAGTGACCATGTATCTCTGTTTAGTTTCTGTTTCCAGGATCTGTCCATTGGTGAGAGTGGGGTGTTGAAGTCTCCCACAATTATTGTGTGAGGTCAATGTGTGCTTACATTCATATTCAGCTTATACTTCCATACTGCTGTTTATCACCAAGGAAGTCAGGACTAGAACTCGAGAAGGTCAGGAAGCAGGAGCTGATGCAGAGGCCATGGAGAGATGTTCTTTACTGGCTTGCCTCCCCTGGCTTGCTCAGCCTGCTCTCTTATAGAACCCAAGACTACCAGCCTAGAGGTGGTCCCACCCACAAGGGGCCTTTCCTCTTTGATCACAAATTGAGAAAATGCCTTACAGTTGGATCTCATGGAGGCATTTCCAAAACTGAAGCTTCTTTCTTTGTGATAACTCCAGCTGTGTCAAGTTGACACAAAACTAGCCAGTACACCCATTTTTCAATTGATAAAGTAAAGCTCTGGATAGATGAAGAAGCATCCCACTGCCTCTTCCAAGATGGAAAAGTTGCTGAGGGCAAAATTCCATTTTATTATTTCTACTCAGTTTCCATTCCTTTAGACTAATTCTCTATTAGTCAACAAAGTATATGCCATATAATTTAAATAATACCAACAGATTGTTCTACAGGGAAGACTTACTTTGCTAGCAGATGTCTGAAATTATTAACTGGATGTTAATAGTTGCTATAATCTTTGAGACATTTCTATCTCTCTTTTGTTCTCTGTCTCTGTCTCTCTTGTCTATTTCTGGCTCTCAGTGTGTCTCTCTCTATATCTCTTTGTCTCTCTGTGTGTCTTTCTGTCTGTATATTTGTCTCTCTGTCTCTTACCCCACCCCGTGTGTGTGTGTGTGTGTGTGTGTGTGAATGTGTGTGTGTGTGTGTGTGTGTGTGTGTGTGTGTGTGAGTGTGTGTGTTACATGCTCATCTGGGTGAACTTGTTCATAAGAAACATAAATATGATGGCCAGAGGTCATCACATTGCATATTTATTAATATTTTCCCACTTGATTTTCTGACAAGAGTCTGTCAAAGAAGTCAGAGCTCACAGGTTTCACTGCTAGCTTGCTGGCCGCAGAGCTCCAGCCAATTTCTGAGAGTCTACTTATAACTTGCTGTGGAAAAATAAAAAGTTGAGAGGAGAATCAGCCTCCAGGGAGGGCTCTGACCCTGGAACTCAGGTGATATCACCATCTTGTATCCCGGGTCTCTCAGAGACTAGTCCATGCAGTAGAACGCATGGCCACAGAAGCAACAGAGCTTCTTAGACAGGGTCGCTTCAGGCCTTCATCTTCAGCCAGGAGGCAGAGCAGAGCTCCAGACCTTTGTACCATCCCTGCCAGAGGACAGCTTGCCGGTAGAGTGCTTTGACCACTGGGACTCAGGAGAGAGTTACACTCCCAGGGGTGCTGACAGAGGCTAACAGAACAAGAGGAGGAACAAGCTCCAGCCAGAGACAGCTAGAACATCTAACACCAGAGATTACCAGATGGCAAAAGACAAACATAAGAATCTTACTAACAGAAACCAAGACCAGTTAACATCATCAGAATTCAGTACTCCCACTAGAGCATGTCCTGGATATTGCAACACACCAGGAAAGCAAGATTTGGATTTAAACTCATATCTCATGATGCTGGTAGAGGATTTTAAGAAGGGCATTAATAACTCACTTACACAAATACAGGAGAACACTACAAAATAGGAAGAAGTCCTTAAAGAGAAAACACAAAAATCCCTTAAAGAATTACAGGAAAACACAACCAAACAGATGATGAAATTGAACAAAACCATCCAAGATCTAAAAATGGAAGTAGAAACAATGAAGAAAACCCAAAGGGAGAAAACTCTGGAGATAGAAATCCTAGGAAAGACATCAGGAACCATAGATGCAAGCATCAGAAACAGAATACTAGAGAAGAAAGAGAGAATCTCAGGTACAGAAGATTCCATAGAGAACATGGGCACAACAATCAAATAAGATGCAAAATGCAAAAACGTCCAAGAAATTCGGGACACAATAAGAAGACCAAACCTAAGAATTATAGGTATAGATGAGAATGAAGATCTTCAACTTAAAGGGCCAGTAAATATCTTCAACAAAATTATAGAAGAAAATTTCCCTAACCTAAAGAAAAAGATGCCCATGAACATACAAGAAACCTACAGAACTCAAAATAGACTGGACCAGAACAAAATTTTCTCCTGACACATAATAATCAGAAGAACAAATACACTAAATAAAGATAGAATATTAAAAGCAGTAAGGGAAAAATGTTATGCAACATATAAAGGCAGACATATTAGATTTACACCAGACTTCTCACCAGAGACTATGAAAGCCAGAAGATCCTAGACAGATGTTATACAGATCCTTAGAGAACACAAATGCCAGCCCAGACTACTATACCCAACAAAACTCTCAATTGCCATAGATGGAGAAACCAAAGTATTCCATGACAAAACCAGATTCATACAATATCTTTCCATGAATCTAGCCCTTCAAAGGATAGAAAAGGGAAAACTCCAACACAAGGAAGGAAATTCTGCCCTCGAAAAAGCAATAAAGTAATCCTTCAACAAACCTAAAAGAACACAGCCACAAGAACAAAATCCCAACTCTAACAACAAAAATAATAAGAAGCAACAATTACTTTTCCTTAATATCTCTTAATATCAATGGACTCAATTCACCAATAAAAAGACAGAGACTAACAGACTGGCTACATGAACAGGACCCAACATTTTGCTGCTTACAGGAAACCCACGTCAGGGAAAAAGATAGACACTACCTCAGAGTGAAAGACTGGAAAACAATTTTGCAAGCAAGTGGTCCAAAGAAACAAGCTGGAGTAGTCATTTTAATATCGAATAATATTGACTTCCAATCCAAAGTTATCAAAAAAGACAAGGAGGGGCACTTCATACTCATCAAAGCTAAAATCTTCCAAGATGAACTCTCAATTCTGAATATCTATGCTCCAAATGCAAGGGCATCCATATTCATTAAAGAAACTATACTAAAGCTCAAAGCACACATTGCACCACACACAATAATAGTGGAAGACTTCAACACCCCACTATCATTAATGGACAGATCATGGAAACAGAAACTAAAAAGAGACACATTGAAACTAACAGAAGTTATGAAACAAATGGATTTAACAGATATCTACAGACATTTTATCCTAAAACAAAAGGTCAAGTAACATATAAAGGCATACCTATTAGAATTACACCAGACTTCTCACCAGAGACTATGAAAGACAGAAGATCCTGGAAAGATGGTATACAAACCCTAAGAGAACACAAATGCCAGCCCGAGCTACTATACCCAGCAAAACTCTCAATTACCATAGATGGAGAAACCAAAGTTTTCCATGACAAAACCAAATTCACACAATATCTTTCCACGAATCCAGCCCTTCAAAGTATATTAAAGGGAAAACTCCAACACAAGGAGGGAAATCGCGCCTTAAAAAGGCAAGAAAATAATCCTTCAACAAACCTGAAAGAAGATAGCAGCAAGAACAGAATCCCAACTCTAGCAACAAAAATAACAGGAAGCCACAATTACTTTTCCTTAATACAAATGGTACCTCATAAAATTGCAAAGCTTCTGTAAGGCAAAAGACATTCTCAATAAGACAAAAATACCACCAACAGATTGGGAAAGGATCTCTACCAATCCTAAATCTAATAGGGGATTAATATCCAATATATACAAAGAACTCAAGAAGCTGGACTTCAGAAAATCAAATAACCCTATTAAAAAATGGGTTACAGAGCTAAACAAAGAATTCTCAACTGAAGAATACCAAATGTCTGAGAAGCACCTAAAAAATGTTCAACATCCTTAGTCATCAGGGAAATGCAATTCAAAACAAGCCTGAGATTCCACCTTATACCAGTCAGAATGGCTAAGAACATCATCATCATCATCATCATCATTTCTTCTCTTATATAAAGCTTCCCCTCGAACAAAATTTCCATGGAAGGAGTTACAGAGACTAAGTTCAGAACTGAGACAGAAGGAAAGACCATCCAGAGACTGCCCCACCCAGGGATTCATCCCATATACAACCACCAAACCCAGACACTATTGCATATGCCAGAAAGATTTTGCTTACAGGTCCCTGGTATAGCTCTCTCTTGTGAGTCTATGCCAATGCCTGGCAAATACAGAAGTGGATGAAACACAGGGCCCCCAATGAAGGATCTAGAGAATGTACTCAAGGAGCTAAAGGGGTCTACAATCCTATAGGAGGAACAACAATATGAACTAATCAGTATCCCCCAGAGCTTGTGTCTCTAGTTGCATATGTAGCAGAGGATGGCCTAGTCGTCCATAAATGGGATGAGAGGTCCTTGGTCTTGCGAAGATTATATGCCCCAGTACAGGGGAATGCCAGGGCCAGGAAGCAGGAGTGGGTGGGTTGGGGAGCAGGGCAGGGGAGGATATAGGGGGTTTTGTGGATAGCATTTGAAATGTAAATGAAGAAAATATCTAATAAAAAAAGGAAGAAGAAGAAAAAAAGAATGTGATAGAAATAATTCTCAATAGAGGAATGGCCCAGAAGCACTTAAAGAAATGTTCAGTGTCTTTAGTCATCAGGGAAATGCAAATCAAAAGGACTCTAAGATTCTATCCTATACCTGTCACAATGGCCAAGATCAAAAATTCAAGTGACAGCACATGGTTTTTGAAGCTGTGGAGCAAGAGAAACACTCCCCCATTGCTAGTGGTTGTGGAAACTTGTACAACCACATTGTAAATCAATTTGGCATGGTTTCTCAGAAAATTGGGAATATTTCTTTTTCAAGATGCAACTATACCACTCCTATGCATATATCTAAAAGACACACTACTATTCACACATGGACACTTGTTAAACTATGTTCATTGTGGATTTATTTGTAATAACCAGAGACTGGAAACAACCTAGATGTCCTTCAACTGAAGAATGGATAAAGAAAATGTGGTTCAGCTACACACTGTATGGAGCTGAATAGCTGAACAGAACACTATTCAGCTATTAAAAACAAAGACATCATGAAAATTTCAGGCAAATGGATGTAACTTGAGCATTTCATCTTGAGTGAGGTAATACAGATCCAGAAAGCCACATATGATATACATGTCCATTATAAGTGGACACTATCCATAAAGTGCAAGATAACCATGCTACAATCCACAGACCCAAAGAAACTGGGTAATAAGGAGTGCCCATTGGAGAGTGCATGAATCTCATTCAGAAGAGGAAACAAAATAGTCATCAAAGGAGGATGGAGAGAGGGAACTATGTGGGAGAGGGGTGAGGAGGAATATATCGATGGAGATATGATGTTGAGGGGAGAGGAGAGGGCTGGGATTGATAATGAAAATTGGTGAGAGGCATCTCTCAGACTAGCTGGAAATTGGAAATGGGGTAGGATATGACGAGTCTATGAGGATGGCCCTAGCTGAGATTTCTACCAGAAGGAGGTACAGATACTGAAGAGGCCACCTCCCATAACCAAGCAGGACTTCCAGTGTAACGAGGGAAACATAAACCTACCCAGAAATCCTTCAACCCTGCCTACAAGATGCAAATGGATAAAGATGGAGAAGAGACTGAGGAGACAGCCAACCAATGACTGGATCAACTTGAGACCCATCCCATGGGAGAGTGCCAACTCCTGACATTATTAATGATACTCTGCTGTGCTTATAGACAGGTGCCTAGCATAATTGTCACCTGAGAGGCTTCACCCAGCAGCAGATGGAAACATGCAGAAACCCATAGCCAAACATCAGGTGAAGCTCAGGGTGCCTTGTGGAAGAGTAGAGGATAGAATTGAGCAAGCTGGAAGGGTCAAGGACACCACAAGAAGATCTACATAGTCAACTAACCTGAGGCCATAGGGGCTCACAGAGACTGAACCACTAACCAAAGAGTGTTCAGGACTAGACTTAGACACTACACATATTTGTAGCAGATGTGTAGCTTGGACTTCATGTGGGTCCCCTAACAATTGGATCAGGGACTGTCTCTGTCTCTGTTGCCTGCCACTGGATTCCTTTCCACTAACTGGACTGCTTGGGTGGGCCTCAGTGGGAGAGGAGATACTTAATCCTGCTAGGCTAGATGTTCCAGGGTGGGGGGTGGTACCCAAGGGGATGCTTCCTCTTCTCTGAGGAGAAAGGTTAATGGGGTGAGGGATTTGTAAGGCCAGGACTTGGAGGAGGTTGCTGTGATTGGGATATAATATGAATGAAACAAGTAAATTATGAAAAAACTCTTACTAGGTTAATGGTAGGGCAGCAAACTTTATGGCACCAGATGGCATGGGGGATGGAATGAACTCCTGCTGTCCTCATCTGAAGAATAAGGTACTGAACCGCTCCTTAACCCTTCCTCTGTAATCCTGGACCATTATGGGGCCAAACTACACCAATACATATATAAATAGGATTGAATGGACTCAATGGGGAATACAAAAAGAGAATGAAGAGAGACACATTCCATGGGGTAAGCTCTGGCAGGAATTGAAGGGAGAACTAGTGGTTAATATGGTCAATATTTATTATGTTTATGAGTGAAATTCTCAAGTACTGGTAATTTTGTTGTGTGAATGTGTGAAACTCTCCAATAATGATGAGGAAGGACATATAGGAATTCTTGGAGGGAAGAAACAGAGGGAGAAATTGTGTATATTATAATCTCACAAATAAAAATATCTAATGAATCTATGAAAATAACATGAAAATATAATGACAGAGATATTAACAATTTGTCATATCTAAGTAACATGTGGCCATTGTTTACACATCACACGGTACTGCTTTAAACCAGAGACATGGAACCACAAGCATATATCTGAATTAAGACTACTGGCCAGAAATGACAACTCAGTATGCATAATTATCTATATAGTCTCTCCTGGTTCTTTGAACTCTCTGAATGTTGTAGGAATTTTCTTGGGAATACATAAATAAATGCACAATGACCCAGATATAGACAGAATGAACCAGATGAAAAAAAAAGATTCAAGTTCAGCTTTGTGAACCAGTGACTTTATTAGAGTTACTTAACAAACCAAGAATGACTCGAGCAGCAGCATCAACAATGAATCCCTCACTCCAGCATATTTGACCAACAAGCAAATGTCCTCCTGGGGAGTTCCAGCCCCTAGTTAGTCATGCACATCCTATGTACCAAGGGGGGAAAACAAACCAACCACACGTGGTCTAATATGAAACTTGGGGCTGGGAGGAAGGACTGATGAATATGATCTCAGGCAAGGGTGTTGTGATGCCATGTTTCAAGAAGAGAGCTTTTTCCCCCCCCATGGGTTTGTTTGTTTGTGACATAGTCTCACTCTGTAACACAAGCTGGAATGACACTTTGTAGCCTAGGTTGCCCTAAAGCCCATGGAAATCCTGTACCTTATTAAAGCTGGAATTATCACTACAAGAGTATTATTACTACAAGAGTAAATCACTACTCTTGGCTCTACAGGCAATATTAACATTCTATCATTTTCATTTCCATGGACATGCTTATCTCTGTACTTTTATAATATTTAGTTCCCATGGCTATGAACCAAGGTATTCTGTAAGGCACTTCTGCTTCATGATGGTAAAGCTCATGTCTACCTGGAGAAAACAGTTCCAACGCAATACTGAGAAATATCACCTTAAAGTTTAAGTTATTCTACTACCACCATTACATCACTCTTTTAAAATGACATAATACTAACACAAAATACTGAACATGCATAGACAATAATGAAGAACACGCCAGTCTGTCACGTGCTGTTACTCTCAGATTAAAATAAATCCACACAAGTCTTCTCAGACCAAACTTTTGGAATGTTCCGATTGGCTCTATAAATCCAGGGTAAATGTTCTGGTTGTAATGTAGAAAAGGAAGAGAGATCAGGTCCCACCATCTCATATATTACTATTGGCCCATAAGATACTGCTAAAGGTCATAACTGGAAAAATCAAACTATCAGAAAATGAAGGAAATGACACTGAAGAAACTATGCCTTCCTTATGATCTTTTCTTCATGATTCAAGCTCTCACTTTTGTGTTTGACCTAAATGCTATTAAATGACTAGGTAGTGTTGTTTGTTTGTTTGTTTGTTTGTTTGTTTTTACATAATCAAGTTATTTCTGATTAGTCATCCTAAAAGGCACAAGAAAGCCAATGAGTGGCTTTGTTTCTTTCAAACAAGAACTTTCCATATGATCATCCTCACCTGCTCAGGATCACAGAGTAATCAATGGTGATGGCTCGGGCTTTAGGATACTACATCTCGATACTGATGACATAGAATTAGTAGAATCTAAGGTCAGGAATTTGATCAGGAATCTTCTCTAAAGGCATTCCTTGTAATTTAACAATTTTCAGGCTTCCACAAGTTTCTCAACTTGATATTTTTAAAATACCTATAGATAGAATAATTAATGAAGAAATAGCCCATTTGCAACATGAAAATATGATGTTACTGGTTCTAAAGATGATGCATTTCAAAAGCACCAAACTAATTGTTAGTTTATATTGGAATATTGTCTATTTCAAAATCATTTTTATCTGCAGTGCCATGGATTTTGTAGTAAGTATTCCAGCCATGTGCACATGATTGTAGGTAACAGCAATTCTGACATGGTGTTGTGGTGAAATCTTCTCACCTCTAACCTTAGATGCAGATTTTCTTTTTCTGCAACCTATTCATGGCATCTTTGATTTCCTTGTTTCTCAGACTATATATCAAAGGGTTCAACATGGGAATCACCACAGTATAGAAGACAGATGCAAATCTGTCAAAGCTTGAGGAGCCACCAGAGCTGGAACTCAAATAGACAAAGATACCAGAACTATAGAAGAGAGAAACAGCTGTCAGGTGAGAAGCACAGGTGTTGAAGGCCTTGGACCTGCCCTTCGCTGAAGTGATCTTCATGATGGATGAGACGATATACCCATAGGATACCATGATGGCTAAGGCGTTTATAAGCCCAAAAAACATTGTTAATATGACAAGTAAGACATGTGCAAAGAAAGTGTCATTGCAGGATAGATTTAACAGCTGGGGCATGTCACAGAAGAAATGTCTGATGACATTAGATCCACAGAAGTGGAGCTGCAGCAAGACACATATCTGAGATAAAGAACTTACAAGTCCTGCTGTATAGCTTCCCATCACCATCCGAGCACAGAGGCTGGGTGACATGATTGATGAGTACAGAAGAGGGTTACAAATGGCAGCATACCTGTCATAGGCCATGGTTGTCATGAGGCAAGATTCACTCAGCCCCATAGTGGAAAAGATAAAGTATTGAACTATGCAGCCCACAAAGCTGATGGTTTGCTTTTCCTGGAAGAAGTTGGAAAGCATCTTTGGGACTGTAGAAGTGATATAGCAGAAGTCTATAAAGGACAGGTTGCTGAGGAAAAAATACATAGGTGTATGGAGGTAGGAGTCCATCCTTATTAAAACAACAAGGGACAGGTTCCAGGTCAGTGCTGTAATATACAGGATGAGGAACATAACAAAAAGCAGTGCTGTTATTTGGGGGAAATCAGAGAATCCCAGGAGGATAAATTGAGTGATCTTGGTAATATTTCTTCCCCCAATCATTACCTGTGTGCTTGTCCTGCTAAAATCAAAAGACAAATAAGACAATGCAGTGCTGACTCAAGTGACATTAGAGCACTACATTAAAGAAAGACATTTAAACTTTAATGACTGCTTCCTGAATACAACGCCTAAGAAATAATGTGATCACACACAAGAACATGTACAAATACAAATAAGTGTGTGTGCACACACACATACACATGCACACATACATACAATAACTTGGATTATACTATTATTATTTGTAATTTTGACACAGTGTTTTGTAACTGAAGTGTATGTTCTTAGTAAAGACAATCATTCTTTCTATGAAAGTGTCATATACAGAACCCCAAAATAAATTTTACAATTTCTTCTCCTGACATTGTTTTAACACAGAACATCCCCAAACTGGCCTGGATGCAAGTGTCATGATTTGTAATTCAGACATATTTTGAGGGTGCAAATGATGAGTCTCATAATACATTGACACTTGGCAGGAAAGCAAGTGTACTGTTAACATTAATAGCTCACTACTCTCGCAATGACAGACACACATCAAAAGAACAAATAGACATTTCAAAAAGATGTGTTGATACGACTCTTCAAATGACAAGGTTAGTAATTTAAATTACTGTGGAATGAGTATACCTCCACCAATAGAATCTGATATCTAACTCACTGAAGGTAACATATTATATTGATACACTCTGGGGATAAAGTGTAACTTCCAAAGAGAAATTATGAAGTAAAAACATTAAAATAAATGGGAAACCTGGTTTAGACAAAAATAATAAAATATAATTAAATGTATGTTAATAGTCACAAAATATATGAAGACAGTACAACAATACTTTCTGTGTGAACTATATATTCTAAATCAGCAAGGGACAGGCACCACAGCACTGATGAGTGCAAGAAACACTCTCCTAATCGTGTATAAGTTTGCTTGTATAATTACTCTCACATATGTGGTCAGTGTCTCTCTATACTTGTATCTTTCTCTATTTTTTTCTATTTCACACACATTCAGAGATTAGCAGACAGTCATACATGTGCACACATACAATCATATGAATATAACATACAATGATACATGTTATGTGAAGCATTTCCAAAGTTCCTCTTGAACTGCTCAAGAGACTGAATGACATAAAAGGCTTAACATGGCAAAGCTCCAATAGTATTAGCAACTATTCTTTCTGTTATCACCTCCCTCTGTAAAATACAGTTGATAGTAGAACAAAGATGAGATAACAAGGACCCTTTGACAATCTAAGTCCTACAAACATTGTCTGTAGGTTTCAATAACGGTACTAAGAAATAGTTATTAGAATATTGATTTCTGTCTCATATCATTTTTCTAACTCCCACTCAGACAGTGTTGCTATATTTGTTTTCCTCCACCTAGTGCCATCTAGAAAACAGTACTGAGAATGAGGGACTGAGGGAGGCTTTCTCCTGAGTGTTAAGTGCTGTGTTCACTCACATGTGTATCCATCCTCAAGAATATGTTAAATGTCTTATCAACTGGTCCTGTTTGACTTTGCACTTGCAACTGAAATTCTTAGTTTGGCTATATTTTCACTATGGTTTTATGAACTTTGGACATCTTTCCGTATGCTGTACACTGAACAATTTTGTTCCTCAGGTCATCCAAGATTAGTTAACTTTAATGGAAACATTTTGAAACTACCAACTCTCCTGGGTAACATTTTTAACATCAATTTACTTGATCCGTTTAATAAAAATAAGTGAAACACCCAAGATGGTTGAAATTTATGTCACTATCTCACAGAATTCTGGAGATATGGGCAAGCACATGTAGGAATATTCTATGTTGCCCACTATTTGCAAGAAAGACTGAAAAGTTATGAAATACTATTCTTACTCTGAGTATTTTTACAGGGTAACTTATTGAAATGTTGGAAGGGGGCGGGGAGGAGAACATACTTAACTCTTGTTATTAGTGTTCTCAGGGTTCAGCATCTCCCAAAAGAGTTTAAAGTAGAAAAGCTGTTAAAGATTTGACTGAGTAGGCATAGCTTATCAATGCTGAATTAATAAGAACATTCCCAGTTCAATATAATAAGTTAAATGCAGATTGCTGAGTAAGGAAAATGTGAGTAAGAGAAACTTAAAGGGCACTTAGACCAGCACTACCTGTGTCTGGAATGAGCCCTTAGACTAGCACTAACTGTGTCTGGAATGAGCACTTAGACCAGAACTACCTGTGACTGAGTGGACACTTAGACTAGCACTACCTATGTCTGAGTGGACACTTGGACCAGTACTACCTGTGCCTGGACTGGACACTTAGACCAGCACTACCTCTGCCTGAGTAGGCACCTAGACCAGTACTACCTGTGCCTGGACTGGACACTTAGACCAGAGATACCTATGACTAGAGTGGGTATGTCTCATATCTGTACTGTTAAAGCTGCTGTCTCTGAGTCCAACAAAGGTGACAATGGAGAGCTATTTGAAGAAGTTGAACAGTCTAGTGGAACTGTGCATGAGTACTCTGTCATATCATAAGACTTGGTTTGTCTCTTATAACTGAAAGTCATGAACCAAAGCTGTGCATCTGAATAGAATATAATTCCTATTATTTCAGAGACATAACACTAGTGAGAAAAGATGCAATGAAGTGTTCCAGGGAAGGGAATAGTTGAGATACATGGACAAGCAGGCTTTGATCTTAGGAAATCTGAAAGTCAGCCAACTCTTACTGTTGATCCAGATCTCAACTTCTGGCTTTTCACATCACTGAGGCTTTAAAGGTAGTCTTGTTTAGCCCCCGCTGATTTGATTCTCCCCATTTTAATACATAGAAGACAGAAAGTAACAGACTCCAAGGTACATACTTAAGAATTCAACAAGAACCTCTCTGAAATTTTAAACATAAGGTATATGCTTTCTCTGAACAGAAGATAATTTGAGTAAGTACAAAGAGAAACTGAGGGGAAAATATGCAGGATATGGAAGTTAGGAGAGGGGCTAGGAGAAAAAAAGGGAAGGCTACTCCACATAAATCTAACTGAACTATGAGTCCTCCTGTAAAAAGGAAGGACCTTGAGATAGTTGATTCTAACTAAAAAGCTTACCCTCAGATCTTCATCCAAACACTGCAGAAGACAAAGTTTGTGCCAAATGTTGAAACTGCCAATATTTCAAGTAATTTTCCAGGAGGGACACTAGTATATTCCTAGTGGATGCTTTTGGCCATTAACCTGGCTGTCTGCTCACACCAAATGAAACAGCAACACTGGGGAATGCTCTAAATATGCTGTTCAGAGCCAAAGTGGAAAGGAAGGCCAATTAGAGAAAATATACGACAGACGCTTGTTTCTGGCATCATGGTTGCCATGGAGATTTTTCTAATAATTAAAGGCCCAGTTTGCCATGTGCATCAATTCCTAACTTCCCCTGTGATCCTATTATGACACCATATTATAACATGCCTGACCTTAGAGGCACTGGTCTGCAAAGTACATAGGTGTCTGCTAGTCCCCAAAACTCAATTTCTAGGTCATAAACTTGAAATCAGAAATGTTAAAGGATTTTCACAATATTGAATGACTCGCTGGTTATATCACTTGACATCAATAAATGTATATGCATACAACATAAAAATCACTTTATATATAGTTTCTCAAATATTTATTGTGAATAAATAATACAGCAGCTCTAATAGAATGACAGTGTATAGTATCCATAAGTGAATAAGTCAGGGCACCAAGTTATCCACCAGTTTATGATATAAAAAAAAACTGACATTCAGGAAAAGAATTACTTATCCTGATCATAACCTTGGGTGTTGGTATCACAAAATAAAATTTGAGTTGAGACTGCCAAGATTCTTCATTCTGTGAGAGTACTTTTATCCAGTTTATGGCCTTCTCTTCTGGGCCCATGTGGATGGGAAGAGTTGACTCCCAAAGGTACCCCTCAGTCCTACACACACACACACACACACACACACACACACACACACACACACACACACATACAAATAAAAACAAATTTTTAAAATTCGAGTGGTGGAATATTCTGGCTGTATACATTACTTCAAATCACAGTATTTCCATCTATTAAATGGCAATAGCAGTAATACCTAAGACATTTCAGTACTCTGGGGATAATTAGGTTAGATAAAGATTATAAAAACTTTAAATTTCATAGTATTATTAAACATTCTCTTTATTAATGGAGTATGCACGTGTTATTTAGAAATCTAACATTTCCTATAAGTCAAATCCATCAGAAAATTTCTATCATTAAGTAGATTTTACAGGCCAGAAGCAATGAATGATTACAGCAAAATAATAACTTCCAGACACAGCACAGCAATTGCATACAGGAGCTCACAGACTATGACTTTAGGCCCATTACCTCTACCCAATCATGCCAGCCAACCCCTATCATGTACTGGAAGGCAGTAATGAGTTCCTGATGTGGAAATTTATGGTTTTGTTGGAGACTCAGTTGTGGAATATGATGTTTTTCTGGAAACTCTCTTGTGAGAGAATGTTTTTGCTGAAGCAGACATGCAGACACATGAGAGAATGTTTTGCTGAGACCAGACACATGATGTTTTTCTGGAAGCTGCCTGGGAAAAGGTTATATGATGTTTTGCTAGAGTGGACACTTGAGAGAACACATTATGTTTGGAAAGGGTATAAACAACCCCACAGACAATGGTCAACACTGTGTGGTATTGGTTCACCCTGCCACTCTTTGCTAGTTTTCATTTGGGTTTTATTGATGCTGATATTCACTGATGATGCTGTGTGGTATTGATTTCCTTTGCCACTCTTTGATGGTCATCCTTTGTCATTACCTCATAGAAATAAACACACCAAAGAACTCATGGTGGTGTTCTGGTGGCTTCTTGACATTTCTACATACTCAGGCTGATTGGCAGAGCCTGATTCATAAATTATGTTTGGAGTGGATGGAGGTACTGCTGCTGATTCACGTAAACTGAACTGCTGATATCCTGACAACACAGATTGGATTTGCCTTAAACAACTATTTCTAAACTGGTCCACATCCTCCTTTGTCCTATTAATCTTTCCTTTCCATTACCTCTACTGAGTGGTGGGCTAGAAGGGATGTTGAAGTATTTAAGTACCCTTATTAAACAAGGTTTTGAAAAATATAAGTCTATAAGTTCCCACCTCTAGATGAAGACCTAATGGCAACTGAGTCTCCCTAGAAAGGGAGAATTATTGATTTCTACGTATGGAGCCCGAGAGGCTACTCATGCTCTAATAGATGGCTCAACCCCTACTAGATGCCAATACTGGCATCACAAAGTGGTCTCAGCAGGTTTTAAAAGGAATACATGAAATGTGGAGTTACAGTGGTGGAGGAGGTAAGGGATGAATTGAAGGGGAAGGAATAAAAAGTGATGCTCATCAAAATACATTATATACATTATGAAATTTTCAAACAATAGACTTAAGTACCTGAGAACCATAGAGAGTGATGAACCTCACTCAGGTAGCATCACACACCCCATAGAGCCCAGACACCCAAGGACTTCATGATGCCTTAGGCATCTCCTATAGGTTTCTGAGGATTTTCCCCCAAGATCCTATTTCTAATTCTATGAAGAGTTTGTTATTATGTGCAAGGACCACTTTCAATATCCCAAATTTAACACCAATATTTGGGGGGTTGTTTATTTAGCAAAACAAAATATAATAAGTTGAAAGAAAAATAAAACATATTAATGTTGGACAAGCTAAACCAACAGAAAGAAGACAAGCCAAGATGAGATATAGAAATTGGAGGCCCACTCATTCACAGACTTATAAAAACATTAAGCAAGAAGCTATAATTTATATGCTCAGTCTCTGTGAGTTCAAATGAGCTTTGTTCTCCTGCTGCCCTGCATATTCTCTATCTCATACCCTTTCTGCCTCTACTTCTGTGGTGTCCACTGAGCACTGATGAGAGGGACTCAGTGGAGACATCCCATTTAGGGCTAAATGTTCCAATCAGAGTTATTTACCAAAGCATGAATAACCCTTCACCAGCAGTGTGACAATGATTCCCCTCTCCAGCATATTTGACTAACAAGAAACTGCTTTCCTGGGGAGTTCCAGCTACTAATCAACCATACACATACTATATGTGCCATAAAAAATAAACAAACAAACAAAAGCAAAAACAATCACATATACTATTACATGAAACTGTGGGAAAAGACTTGTGACTATCACCTCAGGTAAGGGCCTTATGGTTTCCTGTTTCAAGAAGGAAGTTTGCTTGCATGGGTTTGTTTGGGCCTTTGTCTCTATGTTTCCATCATAGTCTCACACTGTAGCCCAAGTTGGTCTGAAGCCTATGGAAAGTCCTGGCCTTATTAATGCTGCAGTTAGAGGTGTAAATTACTATTCTTGGGTCTGGAGATGATATTAACATTCTATCCTTTTCATTTCAGTGGGCACAGTTATCACTGTGCTATTATAAATATTTCATTGTAAGGAAATCAATCCTGCTTCATGATGGTGAAGGTCATGTGTACCTAGAGAAAACAGTTCCACTGCAATACTCAGAAATACCAGCTTCAAGTTCTAGTTATTCTACTACCACCATTACATCACTCACTTAAGGCCACACAATACTAGAATTCAAGATAGTGAACATGCATAGACAATAAGAAAGAACATTTCAGTCTGTCACGTGTTGGTATCTTAGCAATGTGTAATGTTCAGTGACTTTATTACAATAAATTCACATAAGTCTTACTAAGGTCCAACTTGAGCAGATTCCAGAAATATCAAATTATATTTCATGGAGTGTTCCAAATGTCTCTAATAACCCAGGAAAAACTTTCTGGTCTTAACATAGACAAGTTAGAAAGATCAAGTTTCACCATTTCATATACTGCTATTGACCCATAAGATAAGAAACCACCAGAACACTAAGGAAATGGCAATGAGGAAACCATGCCTTGCTCACCAGTTGTCTTTACAGTTCAAGCTTCCACTTTTTTTTCATTACTTTTTTATTAGATATTTTCTTAATTTACATTTCAAATGCTATCCTGAAAGTTTCCTCCCCCCACCCTTTTCCCCTGCCCACCCACTCCCACTTCTTGGCCCTGGCGTTCCCCTGTATTGGGGTATATAAAGATTGCAATACCAAGGGGCATCTTCTCCCAATGATGGCCGACTAGGCCATCTTCTGCTACATATGCAGCTAGAGACATGAGCTCTGGGGTTTCTGGTTAGTTCATATTGTTGATCCTCTTCTAGAGTTGCAGACCCCTTCAGCTCCTGGGGTTCTATCTCTAGCTTCTCCATTGTGGGCCCTGTGTTCCATCATATAGATGACTGTGAGCATCCACTTCTGTATGAGACAGCTTTATCAGGGTCCCTTAAGTAGACACTTGCTGTCCTATGCAATAGTGTCTGAGTTTAGTGACTGATGATGGGATGGATCCCCCCCTGGTGGGGTAGTCTCTGTATGTTCCATCCTTTCATCTTAGCTCTAAACTTTGTCTCTGTAACTCCTTTCATGGGTATTTTGTTTTCTATTCAAAGGAGGAATGAAGTATCCACACGCTGGTCTTCCTTCTTGATTTTCTCATGTTCCACTATGTTCATAGCAGCCTTATTTATAATAGCCAGAATCTGGAAAGAACCCAGATGTCCCTCAACAGAGGAATGGATACATAAAATGTGGTACATTTACACAATGGAGTACTATTCTGCTATTTAAAAAATGAATTTATGAAATTCTTGGGCAAATGGATGTATCTGGAGGATATAATCCTTAGTGAGGTAACCCAATCAGAAAAGAAGTCATTGGATATGCGCTCACTGATAAATGGATATTAGCCCAGAAACTTAGAATACCCAAGATACAATTTGCAAAACACAAACTTCCACTTTTGTTTGCCTTAAAACCTATTAAATGATTTACTTTGACGAAATCAAGCTGTTTCTGATTAGTCATCCTAAAAGGGACAAGAAAGCCGGTGATGGCCCCGGCTGTATTACACTACATCACAATACTGATGACATAATGTTAGAAGACTTGGGATGAGAATCAATCAGGAATCTTCTGCAGAGGCTTAGCCTAATGATTTAAGAGGTTCAGGCTTCCAAAACTTTCCCAACTTTATTTTTCTTAAAGAATTCAAGAACCCATCACAAAAATCTCAATTTCATATGGAAAAACAAAAAACTCAGGATAGCAAAAACAATTCTTAACAATGAAAGAACGTCTTGGGAAATAATCAGCCCTAAACTCAAGCTGTACTACAGAGGAATAGTGATAAAAACTGTATGTTCTTGGTACATAGCCAGACAGGTCAATCAATTGAATAGATTTGAAGACACAGAAATAAGCCCACACACTTATGGACGCTTGATCTTTGACAAAGAAGCCAAAAATATATAATGGAAAAAAGAAAGCATCTTTCAATAAATGGGGCTGGTCCAACTGGCTGTCTGTATGCAGAAGAATAAAAATAGACCCATATTTGTCACCTTGTACAAAGCTCATGTCCAAGTGGATCAAGGACCTCAACATGAAACCAGATACACTGAATCTAATAGAAGAGAAAGTGGGAAAGTGCCTTGAACTCATTGGCACAGGGGAAATTTTCCTAACCAGAACTCCAGTGGCTCATGCTCTAAGATCAAGAATTGATAAATGGGACCTCCAATGCAATACTTCAAAATACTAGCTTAAAGTTTTAGTTATTCAACTACCACCATTATATCACTTGTTTAAGGCCACATAATACTAGGAGTCAGGATTCTGAACGTACATAGACGTACATAGACAATATGAAAGAACATTTCAGTCTGTTATGTGTTGGTATCTTAGCAATTTTTGGGGGGGGTTGGTTGATTTTTTGTGGGGGTGGGAGGGGCTTTACCATAGTTAGGTTTTTATTCATTCACTCATTTTTTTCAAATATAACAGAGTAAAATTAAACAAAGTAAAACATCAAAGGTGAGAGACGCCAACGGAAGGGAAAAAGCCCAAGAGAAAGCACAAGGATAAGAGCCCCACATGTTTACATTCTCAGGAAACCCCTTAAAGCACTAGATTGGAACCCGTGACTGCAGAGGACCTGGCGCAGCTCCTTGCAGTACTGTGCATAGTGCTACAGTTTTTCTGAGTTCCTATGAGTGTTGTTCATATTGATGTAGAGGACTTGAGGTTTTGTTGTTGTTTTTGTTTAGTTTGTTGTTTTTGATGTCCTTTAACTCTTACACTCTCTCTGACTCTTCTTTCTTGGGGTTTCCTGAGCTCTGAGTAGAAGGATTTGATGGAGATATCCCATTTCCAGGCTGAGTGTTCTGAGACCTCTCACTCTCTGTGTTATGTCTGGCTGTGTATCTCTATATTAGTTCCCATTTGTTGCAGGGAGAAACTTCTCTGATGATAGCTGAACAAGGCACTGATAAAGCAGAATAGCAATAGGAGGTATTTTATCACTACATTTTTCCTTCTTTTTTAACAAGTATTAATTGGTTATACCCTAGGTCCTTGGTCTATTAAGTCTCAGGTTATTGGTCTCCCAAGCAGTGTTGGGAGTGGATTCCCTTTTGTGGAGTGGGACTAAAATCATACCAGATATTGTTTGGATACTTTCACAAGCTTGTACCACCACTTCCATGGCAAACCTTCAAAGCAGGAGAGCATTGTAGACCAAAGGGTTTGTGTCTGGTCTGGTGAATACTTTCGGTTCAATGAATATTTTTGAATTACTAGACACAGTGTTAGTCAATTTTTCTTGTTTTAAAATAATTTATTATGCAAAACAAAAACCACGTTTCTTTACAAATATAAGCTGCCAGCACTATGAAGAAAGACAGCCGTTACTTCTGAGATGCTTTATTAATGGCTATAATTTTTAGAATTAAAGTCTTCTGAGAAAAATTATTTAAAAACCATTCAAAATGTTCAGGGCATAATATAGATATGGGTCAGTGGTTTTAAAGAAGTATATGTGAGTTTTAAGGACCTGCACTATTTTAGAGTTCACAAACCTCTCAGAATTTTAAATCAAACATAAAGAAGCTTGATATTGAATTTTAATGGAATTCTTTTTTTTTTTCAGAGATCCCCATGGATTGGTATGCCCATAGCAATGTGTAATGTCCAGTGACTTTATTACAATAAATTCACATATGTCTTACTAAGGTTCAACTTGAGCAGATTCCAGAAAAACCAAAAATTTATTTCATGGAATGTTCTGATTGGCTCTAACAACCCAGGACAAACTTTCTGGTCTTAACATAGACAAGTAAGAGAGAACAGGTCTCACCATTTCATATACTGCTATTGACCCATAAGATAAGAAACCACCAGAACACTAAGGAAATGGCAATGAGGAAACCATGCCTTGCTCACCAGTTGTCTTTACAATTCAAGCTTCCACTTTTGTGTTTGGCTTAAAACTTATTAAACGATTTACTTTGACAAAATCAAGCTGTTACTGATTAGCTAGCCTAAAAGGCACAAGAAGGCCAATGTGTGGCTGTGTTTCTTTCAAACAGGAAGTTTCGTCATGATCATTCTCACCTGCTCAGTACCACAGAATAATCAATGGCTTTATTACCCTACATCAAAATACTAATGACACAATGTGAGAAGACTTGGGGATGAGACTCAATCAACAATCTGCTGTAGAGACTTAGCCAAGTAATTTAACAGGCCCAGGCTTCCACAACTTTCACAACTTGATTTTTCTCAAATATCTAATGATGAGATACCCACTTTGTAACATGGAATGTGTTTCAATGACATTAAATCAATTGTTGGCTCATGTTGGCATACATTCTGTTTAAAAGACATATTTATCTGAAGTGCCATGAACTTTGTACCATTGCATTCATATGCATGTGAGTGTGGATAGCAGTAAATCTGATATGTCGTTCTACTGAAATAATCTTATCTGCATCATTAGCTGCAAATTTTCTTTTTCTGCAACCTTTTCATGGCATTTTTTATTTCCTTGTTTCTCAGACTATATATCAACGGGTTCAACATGGGAATCACAATAGTATAGAAGACAGATGCAAATCTGTCAAAACTGGAGGAGCCACCAGAGCTGGATTGCAAATAGACAAACATGGAAGTACTATAGAAGAGAGAAACGGCTGCCAGGTGAGAAGCACAGGTGTTGAAGGCCTTGGACCTGCCTTTAGCTGAAGTGATCTTTAAGATGGACAGGACAATAAAACCATAGGACAGCATGGTAGCTACGGCATTTGCTATTCCAAAACACATGGTTAATATAGCAAGAAGAACCTGTACAAAGAAAGCATCACTACAGGATAGATTTAATAGCTGGGATATGTCACAGAAGAAATGCCTAATGACATTAGGTCCACAGAAATGGAGCTGCAGCAAGGCACATATCTGAGATACAGAACCTGTGAGTCCTGCTGTATAGCTTCCCATCACCATCCGAGCACAGAGGCTGGGTGACATGATTGATGAGTACAGAAGAGGGTTACAGATGGCAGCATACCTGTCATAGGCCATGGCTGTCATGAGGCAACATTCAGTCAGCCCCATTGTGGAAAAGATAAAGTATTGAACTATGCAGCCCACAAAGCTGATAGTTTGCTTTTCCTGGAAGAAGTTGGAAAGCATCTTGGGGGCTGTGGAAGTGATATAGCAGATATCTATAAAGGAGAGATTACTAAGGAAGAAATACATGGGTGTGTGAAGGTGGGAATCCAATCTTATTAAAGTAATAAGGGAAAAGTTCCAGGTTACAGCCATAGAGTAGATCATCAAAAACATTACAAAAAGAGGTACTGTGATTCTGGGAAAATCTGAGAATCCCAGGAAGATGAACTGGGTGATCTTGGTAATATTTCTTCCCCCAATCATATCTTCAGTGCTAGTGCTCCTAAAATAAGAAAGGAAATGAGAAAATGCATTGCTGACTCCAGTGACATTGGATCATTATTTTGATAATAGATAATGATAAACATTTTAGACTTTAATGACAACTTCTTATTTAAAATATTTGCTTATTTATCTTATGTATATGTATACACTCTGTCTTTAGACAGAAACCAGAAGAGGGCAATGGATCCTATTACGGATGGCTGTGAGCCACCACGGGGTTGCCGGGAATTGAACTCAGAACCTCTGGAAAAGCAGTCAGTGCTCGTAACCGCTGAGCCATCTCTCCGGCGCCTAATGATAACTTCTTAAAACAATATCGAAGAAATAAGTGATCGCCCTTTTCCGGTGGCAGCGCTGCACTGTGAGGAGCTCGTGCACAGAGCTATGCTGTCCAAGGGACCGCTGCAGTCCGTGCAGGTCTTCGGACGCAAGAAGACAGTCACCGCTGTAGCCCACTGCAAGCGGGGAAATGGGCTCATCAAGATGAATGGACATCCCCTGGAGATGATCGTCCCCTGTAGATGATCGAATACGTTGCAGTATAAGTTACTGGAGCCTATTTTGCTTCTGGGCAGGGAACGATTTGCTGGTGTGGATATCCGGGTCCTTGTGAAGGGTGGTGGACATGTGGCCCAAAATTATGCTACCCGACAGTCCATCTCAAAGGCCCTGGTGGCTTATTACCAAAAATATGTGGATGAAGCCTCTAAGAAGGAGATCAAAGATATCCTCAGTACGATCGGACCCTGCTTGTAGCTGACCCTCATCGCTGTGAATCCAAAAAGTTTGGAGGTCCTTGTGCCTGTGCCCGATACCAGAAATCCTACTGATAAGCCCATCTCAAGGATCAGGGTTTACCTTTGTAATAAACATCCTAGGGTTTAAAAAGAAAAGAAAAGAAAAGAAAGAAGTGATCACACAAACATGTACAAACACAAATAAGTACACACACACAAACACAAACCCACACACACACTCACAAGCCTGCATCACACTGTCATATTTGTAATTCATACATTTGTGGAGCAGAATACTAAGATCATAATAAAGTTTAAATTAGTCTTCTTACGGAAGGATCATATGACAGACTTTAGAAAGAGACAGGTAGTGCCTTGATGCCAAAGGGTCTGTCTCTTTTGTGAATATGTTTCCTCTAATTAACAGACACTCAGAAGAACTTTAGTGATTTCACAATTTGGTTCTGATTTTCCTTGCTCTATATTAAACTATCCCAGTGGCTTCCACACAATGACTTGGAACACTTACTTAAAGAGAGGACAGCAGAAGTCTTTGAATAGAAAGTTACTGAGATGATAGAACTAGAGACTAATGCATAGACTCAGCCCACACTCCCACACTTGGGTACATGGTGACTGTCCATTAGATCTTGATTGTTACTGTTAGTGACAGCTGCATCTGGATAGAGTGATGCCAGGTCTCCAATGTTCCCAAAATTACTTCATCCTGACCACAATGAGACACAATGGCTCCAGGCAGCTGTAGATTCAGAACCAGAATCCAGGCAGATCAAAACACCCAGGGACATTGAACTCAACTGGGAAAAAAAAAACTATTCTTTGACCTTGCTTGACCATGTGTACAGAGGGACTGTTGCAGAGAAACTTGAAGCAATCCCACTAAAATCAGGGACAAGACAAGTCATACCACTCTCTCCCTATCTATTCAGTATAGTACTTGAAGTTTTAGCAAGAGCAATAAGACAACTAAAGAAGATCAAGGGGATACAATTTAGAAAGAAAGCAGTCAAAGTATTGCTATTTCTAGTAACAAGGTAGTATGCATAAGCAACCCCAAAATTCTACCAAAGAACTCCTACAACTGATAAACAACTTCAGCAAAGTGGTTTGATATAAAATTAACCCAAAGAAACCAGCACCCCTCGTTTATACAAATGGTAAACAGGCTGAGAAAGAAATTAAGAAACAATACCTTTTACAATAGCCATGAATAATATTAAACATGTTGGTGTAACTCTAACCAAACAAATGAAAGATCTGTATGACATGAAGTTCAAGTCCCTGAAGAAAGAAATTGAGGAAGATATTAGATATGGAAAGATCTCCCATGCTCATTAACATAGTGAAATGTTCATCTTTCCAAAAGCAATCTACAGATTAAATACAATACCCATCAAAATTCCAAAACAATTTTAATACCTTGAAAGAGCAATCATCAACTTTGTATGGAAAAACAAAAAATTTAGAATAACCAAAATAATCCTGAATAATAAATAAAACTTCGGTTGGAATCACCATCCCTGACCTCAAGCTGTACTATAGAATAATAGTGATTAAAATGTCAGGATATTGGTACAGAAGCTGACACATTGATCACTGGAATTGAATCAAAGACCCAGAAATAAACCCACAATTCATCTTTGATAAAGAATCCAAAACCAATGGAAAAAATGAAAGCATATTCAACAAATGGTGCTGGTCTAACTGGATATCCATATGTAGAAGAATGCAAATAGATCTATATTTATCATCTTGCCCAAACTCAAGTCCAAGTGGATCAAGGACCTCAACATAAAACAGGATATACTAAATCCCATAGAGGAGAAAGTAGGAAATAGACTTGAACACATTGGTACAGGGGACAATTTTCTGAACATAACACCAATGGCTCAAGCTCTAAGATCAAAAACTGATAAATGTGACCTCAAGAAACTGATATGCTTCTCTAAGGCAAAAGTCACTGTCAATAGGACAAAACAAAAGCCTACAGAATGGAAAAGGATCTTCACTAACCCTCTATGTGATAGAAGGCTAATATCAAAAACTTATAAAGACCTCAAGAAGTTAGATATGGACAACTCTAAGAGCCCAATTTAAATATAGACTACTGAGCTAAACAGAGAATCCTCAACAGAGGAATCTATAATGACTGAGAAGCTCTTAAAGAATTTTTCAAGATTGTTAGTCACCACAGGAATGTAAATTAAAATAACTCTAAGGTTACATCTTTTACACACATCCAAATAGCTAAGGAAACTCAAGTGATACCACATTCTGGCAAGAATGTGGAGCAAGGGGATCACTCCTCCATTGCTGGTGAGAGTGCAAACTTGTACAACCACTTTGGAAATCAATTTGTCAGTTTCTCAGAAAACTTAGGATAGTTCTACCTCAGAAACCAGATATACAACTCCTGAGCATATACTCAAAACAATGCTCCACCATCCCACAAAGTCATTTGCTCAACTATGTTTATAGTAGCTTTATTCATAATAGCCTGGAACTGAATACAATCTAGATGTTCCTTGACTGAGGAATGGATAAAGAATATATGATACATCTACAAAATGGGATATTATTTAGCTATTAAAACAAATATATCATAAATTGTGCAGGCAAATGGAAGGAACTTGAGAATATTATCCACAGTGAGGTAACCCAGGCCCAGAGGACATTGATGGCATGTACTCACAAGTGGAAATTAGCCATAAAATACAGGATTCCTATGCGATACTACACAGACTCAAAGAAGCCAAACCAGAAGAAAGGCTTAAGCAAGGATAATTTAATCTCACTTACAAGAGGGAATAAAATAGTTGTAAGAGGCAGATGGAAGGAGGGAACCAGGTAGGAGAGGGAATGGGAAGTGGATTGGTTTAGGGTCAGGTGAGGAGAAGATTAGGAGAGATGGCCAAATGGCTATGAGAATGAATAGCAATCTGCACCCACTGAAGGGGTTGGGGAAGTGGGGAACATGTAGTGGCCATTACAGAGACTCATGATAATGGAAACCTCCAAGAATCAATGGGGGTGACCTTATCTGTGACTCAGAACACTAGGGATATGGAACCTAAAAGGCTACCTCCTATAGCCAGGCAGGAACCCCAGTGGAGTTATAGGGACACCAACCCACCCACAAAACTTTTGACACAAAATTTATTCTGTCTATAAGAAATTCAGGGAGAGGGGACAGAACAGAGGCTGAAGGGATGGCCAACCAATAATCAGCCCAATTTGAGACCCATTCAATTGGCAAGAACCAATCCCTAACACTATTAATCATACTATGTTATGCTTGCAGAAAGGAGTCTAGCATGGTTATTCTTTGAGAGGATCCACGCAACAACTGACTCAAAAGAGATTCAGGGACCTATAGCCAAGACTTACATGGAACTCAGGCAGTCTAATGGAAGAGTTTGGGGAAGGATTGATGGATCCAAAGAGGATAGGGATTCTACAGGAAGAGCAACAGAGTCAATTAACCTGAGCCCTTGGGGGCTTCCAGAGACTGAACCACCAGAGTGAGCATGAACTAGACCTAGACCCCTTGAATATGTGTATCAGATGTGGAGCTTGAACTTCATGCAGTTCTATGAACAACTGGAATGGGGCCAGCCATGAGTGTGTTGCCTGCCTGTGGATCTTGTTCCCCTAATTGGGCTGTCTTGCCTGGCCTCTGTGAGAGAAGATGTACTTATGTGCCAAGTCCTGCAATGACTGGTTTACAAGGGGTTGTTGATGCACAGAGGGGCTCAACTTTCTCAGAGAAGACGAGGGGGGGAAATGGGGAAGGAGAAGCAAGAGGGGGATTGAGAGAAGGGGGAGTGACATTGTGATGTAAAGTACATTTGTTATTTAATTAGTTTTTAAAAATATGGCAGATCATCTTGCTGACTGCAGAGGGTGAGAAACGGACTGCAGAAGTAACAAAGCTTCTGGAAAAATCAGAAGCCAATCAGCTTTTGGGACAGACCACCATTTCTGGCTGCAAAATCCAGGCACCTTCCCCACCAGAGGAGAGGTGACTGCCCGGGAGGGCTGTGACCCCCAGAGCAGGCTGTGCAGGTGAGTGCACAGACTGCAGAGGCAACCCATCTCCTGGGACAGGCCCTGTTTCTGGCCTTCAAGCAGGAGGCAAGTCTGAACGCCAGACTTCTGTGCACCTTCCCTGCAAGAGGAGAGCTTGCCTGAAGAGAGAGAGTACTCTGACCACTGAGAATCAAAAGAGAGCTGGAGTCCAGGACAGCTGACAGAGGCTAACAGAATCACAAGAGGAACAGGCTCCAGCCAGAGACAACTATAACAACTAATGCCAGAGATTACCAATGGCAAAAGGCAAATGTAAGAATCTTACCAACAGAAACCAAGACTGCTCACAATTATCAGAACCTAGCACTCCCACCTCAGCCAGTCCTGGATACCCCAACACACCAGAAAAGCAAGATTCCAATTCAAAATTATGTTTCATGATGCTGGTTTAGGACCTGAAGAAGGACTTCAATAACTTGCTTAAAGAAATAAAGGAGAACAGCACTAAAGAGGTAGAAGTCCTTAAAGAATCACAGGAAAAGACTGCTAAACAGGTGATGGAATTGAAGAAAACTATCTAAGACCTAAAAAGGGAAATAGAAACAATAAAGAAAACCCTAAAGGAGACAAATCTGGAGATAGAAACCCTAGGAAAGAAATCAGGAACCATAGATGCGAGCATCAGCAACAGAATACAAAAGATCGAAGAGAGAATCTCTGGTCTGGAAGATTCCATAGAGAGCATGGGCACAACAATCAAAGAAAATACAAAATGCAAAAAGATTCTAACTCAAACCATCCAGGAAATCCAGTACACAATAAGAAGACCAAACCTACGGATAATACAGATAGATGAGAATGAAGATTATCAACTTAAGGGGCCAGCAAATATCTTCAATAAAATAATAGAAGAAAACTTCCCGAACCTAAAGAAAAAGATGCCCATGAACATACAAGAATCCTAGAGAACTCCAAATAGACTGAACCAGAAAAGAAATTCCTCCCTACACATAATAATCAGAACAACAAATGCACTAAATAAAGAAAGAATATTAAAAGTAGTAGGGGAAAAGGTCAAATAACATATAAAGGCCGGCCTATTAAAATTACACCAGACTTTTCACCAGAGACTATGAAAGCCAGAAGAAGATCCTAGACAGAAGTATACAGTCCCTAAGAGAACACAAATGCCAGCCAAGGTTGCTATACTCAGCAAAACTATCAATTACCATAGATGGAGAAATCAAAATATTCCATGACAAAACCAAGTTCACACAATACTTTTCCAGGAATACAACCCGTCAAAAGATAAAAACCGGGAAACACCAACACAAAGATGGAAACTACACCCTGGAAAAACCAAGAAAGTAATCCTTCAACAAACCTAAAAGAAGACAGCCACAAGAACAGAATCTCAACTTTAACAACAAAAATAACAGGAAGCGACAATTACTTCTCTTTAACTTCTCTTAACATCAATGGACTCCATCCCCTAATAAAAAGATATAGAATAATAGACTGGCTATAGAATCAGGACTCAGTATTTTGCTGCATACAGGAAACACACCTCAGGAAAAAAGACAGGCACTACCTTAGAGTAAAAGGCTGAAAAACAATTTTCCAAGCAAACTGTCCTAAGAAACAAGCTGGAGTAGTCATTTTAATATCGAATAAAATTGACTTTCAACCCAAAATTATCAAACAAGACAAGGAGGGGCACTTCATACTCATTAAATGTAAAATCTACCAAGATTAACTCTCAATTCTGAATATCTATGCTCCAAATGCAAGGGCAGCACATTCATTAAAGAAACTTTAGTAAAGCTCAAAGCACACATTGCACCTCACACAAAAATAGTGGGAGACTTCAACACCCCACTCTCACCATTAGACAGATCCTGGAAACAGAAACTAAACAGAGACACATGGACACTAACAGAAATTATGAAACAAATGGATTTAATAGATATCTCCAGAATATTTTATCCTAAAACAAAAGGATATACCTTCTTCTCAGAACCACATGTTACCTCCTCCAAAATAGGCCATATAATCAGTCACAAAATAGGCCTCAACAGATACAAAAATATTGAAATTATCCCATGCATTCTATCATATCACCACAGACTAAGGCTGATCTTCAATAACAGCATTAATAATAGAAAGCTAACATTCACGTGGAAACTGAACAACACTCTACTCAATGATACCTTCATCAAAGAAGAAATAAAGAAATTAAAGACTTTTGAGAGCTTAATGAAAATGAAGCCACAACATACCCAAACTTATAGGACACAATGAAGGCATGCCTAAGAGGAAAACTTATAGCCCTGAGTGCCCCCAAAAAGAAACTAGAGAGAGCATACACTAGCTGCCTGACAGCACACCTAGAAGCTCTAGAATTAAAGGAAGCAAATTCACCCAAGAGGAGCAGACAGCAGGAAATAATGAAACTCAGGGCTGAAATCAACCAAGTGAAAACAAAAAGAACTATTCAAAGAATCAACCAGACCAGGAGCTGGTCCTTTGAGAAAATGAACAAGATAAATAAACCTTTAGCCAGACTCATTAGAGGGCATAGGGACAGTATTCTAATAAACAAAATCAGAAATGAAAAAGACATAACAACAGATCCTGAGGAAATCTAAAACATCATCAGATCCTACTACAAAAGGCTATACTCAACAAAACTAGAAAACCTGAAAAGAAATGAACAACTTTCCAGACAGATACCAGGTACCAAAGTTAAATCAGGATCAGATTAACGATCTAAACAGTCCTATTTCCTCTAAAGAAATAGAAGTCATCAATAGTTTCCCAACGAAAAAAAGCCCAGGACCAGATGGGTTTAGTGCAGAGTTCTATCAGACCTTCAAAGAAGACCTAATTCCAGTTCTTCTCAAACTACTCAACAAAATAGAAACTGAAGGTACGCTACCCAATTCATTCTATGAAACCACAATTACTCTGATACCTAAACTACACAAAGATCCAACAAAGAAAGAAAACTTCAGACCAATTTCTCTCATGAATATTGATGCAAAAATACTCAATAAAATCCTCGCAAACCAAATCCAAGAACACATCAAAATGATCATCCGTCATGACCAAGTAGTCTTCATCCCATGGATGCAGGGATGGTTTAATATACAGAAATCCATCAGAGTAACCCACTATATACACAAACTCAAAGAAAAAAAAAAACACACGATCATCTCCCTAGATGCTGAGAAAGCATTTGACGAAATCCAACACCCTTTCATGATAAAAAAAAAAGTCTTGGAAAGATCAGGAATTCAAGGCCCATACCTAAACATAATAAAAGCAATCTACAGCAAAACAGTAGTCAACATCAAACTAAATGGAGAGAAATTCGAAGCAATCCCACTAAAATCAGGGACCAGACAAGGCTGTCCACTTTCTCCCTATCAATTCAATATAGTACTTGAAGTCTGAGCCAGAGTAATTCGACAACAAAAGGAAATCAGGGGAAACAAATTGGAAAGGAAGAACTCAAAATATCACTATTTGCAGATGATATGATAGCATATATAAGTGACCCTAAAAATTCCACCAGAGAACTCTTAAACCGGATAAACAGCTTCAGTGCAGTAGCTGCATATAAAATTAACTCAAACAAATCAATGGCCTTTCTCTACACAAAGGACAAATGGGCAGAGAAAGAAATTAGGGAAACAACACCCTTCACAATAGTCACAAATAATATAAAAATACCTTGGTGTAAATCTAACTAAGGAAGTGAAAGATCTGTATGATAAGAACTTCAAGTCTCTGAAGAAAGAAATTGAAGAAGATCTCAGAAGATGGAAAGATATGCCATATTAGCTATCCTAATATCAAATAAAATTGACTTTCAAACCAAAATTATCAAAAAACAAACAAACAAACAAAGAGGGGCACTTCATACTCATCAAAGGTAAAATCTTCCAAGAGGAACTCTCAATTTTGAATATCTATGCTCCAAATGCAAGGGCAGCCACATTCCTTAAAGAAACTTTGGTAAAGCTCAAAGCACACATTGCATCTCACACAATAATAGTGGGAGACTTCAACACCCCACTCTCTTTAATGGACAGATCCTGGAAACAGAAAATAAACAGAGACACAGACAAACTATCAGAAGCTATGAAACAAATGGATTTAACAGATATCTACAGACATTTTAAGAATTGGCAGGATTCATTTAGTAAAAATGACCATCCTGCTGAAAGCAATCTACAGATTCAATGCAATCCCCATCAAAATTCCAACTCAATTCTTCAACAATTTAGAAAGTACAATTTGCAAGTTTATCTGGAATAACAAAAAACCTAGGATAGCAAAAAATCTTCTCAACAATAAAAGAACCTGTGCTAGAATCACCATGCCTGACCTCAAACTGTACTACAGAGCAAGTGTGATAAAAACTGCATGGTATTGGTACATCGAGAGACAGGTAGATCAATGGAATAGGATTGAAGACCCAAAAAATGAATCCACACACCTATGGTCACATGATCTTTGACAAGGGAGCTAAACTATCCAGTGGGAAAAAAGACAGCCTTTTCAACAAATGGTGCTGGCACAACTGGCGGTTATCATGTAGAAGAATGGGAATAGATTCATTCTTATCTCCTTGTACTAAGGTCAAGTCTAAGTGGTTTAAGGAACTCCACATAAACCAGAGACACTGAAACTTATAGAGGAGAAAGTGGGGAAAAGTCTCGAAGATATGGGCACTGGGGAAAAATTCCTGAATAGAACAGCAAAGGCTTGTGCTGTAAGATCAAGAATTGACAAATGGGACCTCATAAAGTTGCAAAGCTTTTGTAAGGCAAAAGATACTCTCAATAAGACAACAGGGCCACCAACAGATTGGGAAAGGATCTTAACCAATCCTAAATCAGATAGGGGACTGATATCCAATATATATATATATATAAAGAACTCAAGAAGTTGGACACCAGAAAATCAAATAACCCCATTAAAAAATGGGGCACAGAGCTAAACAAAGAATTCTCAACTCAGGAATAATGAATGGCTAAGAAGCACCTGAAAAAATGTTTAACATCCTTAATCATCAGGGAAATGCAAATCAAAACAACCTTGAGATTCCACCTCACACCAGTCAGAATGGCTAAGATCAAAAATTCAGGTGACAACAGATGCTGGTGTGGATGTGGAGAAAGAGGAACAATCCCATTTGTTGGTGGGATTGCAATCTTGTACAACCACTCTGGAAGTCAGTCTGGTGGTTCCTCAAAAAATTGGACATAGTACTACTGGAGGATCCTGCAATACCTCTCCTGGGTTTATATCCAGAAGATGTTCCAACTGGTAATAAGGACACATGTTCCACTATGTTCATAGCAGCCTTATTCATAATTGCTTGAAAGAATCCAGATGTCCCTCAACAGAGGAATGGATACAGAAAATGTGGTACAATTACACAATGGAGTACTACTCAGTTATTAAAAATAATGAATTTATGAAATTCCTAGGCAAATGGATGGATCTGGAGGGTATCATACTGAGTGAGGTAACCCAATCACAAAAGAATTCACATAACATGTATTCACTGATAAGTGGATATTAACCCTGAAACTCTGATTACCCAAGATACAATTTGTAAAACACATGAAACTCAAGAAGAATGAAGACCAAAGTATGGACACTTCACCCCTTCTTAGAATTAGGAACAAAGCACGCAATGAAGGAGTCACAGAGATCAAATGTGGAGCTAAGACAAAAGGATGGACCAACCAGTGACTGCTGCAGCTGGGGACCCATCCCATATTCAGCCACTAAATGCAGACACTATTGCATACGCCAGCAACATATTCCTGAAAGGGCCGTGATATAGCTGTCTCATGTGAGGGTATGCTAGTGACTGGCAAACACAGAAGTGGATGCTCATAGTCAGCTATTAGATGGAACACAGGATTCCTAATAGAGGAGCTAGAGAAAGCACCCAAGGAGCTGAGGGGTCTCCAACCCTATAGGTGGAAGAACAATATGAACTAACCAATACCCCCAGAGCTCGTGTCTCTAGCTGCATATGTAGAAGAAGATGGCTTAGTTGGCCATCATGGGAAGAGAGGCCGCTTGGTCATGCAAACCTTATATCCCCCAGTACAGGGGAACGCCAGGGCCAAGATGTGGGAGTGGGTGGGTAGGGGAGTAGGGATGGTGATGGGGGAGGATATAGGGGACTTTCGGGATAGTACTTGAAATGTAAATGAAAACAATATCTAATAAAAATTGGGAAAAAGAGAAAAGTTAAAAGCCAAAAAAAAAAAAAAAATTAATCCATCGGGTACAAAATCCTAAAATATCCTTCATAAAACTGGCTCCCAGAATCTCTAGCAATTTACTTGTTTAGTTGCAGTATACAAGTTTCAGATCCTTCTCCTGTACTCACACAGGAAGTAACTTTATTAACACTGCATGGCATATATTCCAATAGTTTGCCTCTTATCTTATAGATCCCACTCTTATCTGTAGTTACTTACATCAGCAATTTTTGTATCATTCAATTACCCCCAGATAAGCTATCTCATAGATTGATCACAATCTGAATTCTAAATCTTCTAAAATAAAAGAACACAATGAAGAGATTAGGAGGAAAAAGCTGAATACAAAGTCCTATGTATATAGAAACATGCTATTAGTAAAATTCATCCAACAATCCAGACAACATATTTGCCAAGAATTCCCATCATCCCCACTGCCCAGTAAACGTCTCCCAACCATCTGTGAAAGCCTGTTGTGAAAGCAATTTGTTCATTCTCCCACATCTTTACATCTTTGCCTTTTCTTTTCTCTTTCCAGCCCAAACAAGGTCATGTTGATCTACCAGGAGATTGCTCTGTTTCAGAGACAGTAGTAAATAGATATTGTGTGCCTTCTGCTATTCTTTATTAGAAAATTCTACTGTTTTCGCCCAATGTTTCATGTGTACCTGTCTAATAAACTCTAACAGAATTTGTTTGCAAAACAAAAAAAGAAAGTATCTAATAAAAAATATTTTTAAAATATAAAAATAAATAAATGTTTGTAATGGCAATGTAGCTTACTTGAGTTTACTGCTGCTACCAATATGTGGCCAAAATATAAAACATTTCAACTCAAGAAAGAAAGAAAGGAAGGAAGAGAGAGAGAGAGAGAGAGAGAGAGAGAGAGAGAGAGAGAGAGAAAGAAAGAAAGAAAGAAAGAAAGAAAGAAAGAAAGAAAGAAAGAAAGAAGTGTTAATAGTCACAAACTACTCACAGTACAATACCTTCTGTGTGATATTATATCTTTTTTTTAAAAGGGGCCACAATGTGCCATCTCACTTGAAGTAACATTTTTTCTTTCAATTATTTATTTCCAGTAGTTTAGATTTTAAAAATTTATTAGATATTTTTTCATTTACATTTCAAATGCTATCCCCTTTCCTAGTTTCCTCTCTGAAAATCCCCTATACCCTCACCCCTCCCTAGGTTCCCCAACCCACCCATTCCCGCTTCCTAGCCCTGGCATTCCCCTGTACTGGGGCATAGAATCTTCCCAAGACCAAGGGCCTCTCCTCCCATTGATGGCCAACTAGGCCATCCTTTGCTACATATGCAGCTAGAGACACGAGCTCTGGGGGTACTGGTTAGTTCATATTATAGGGTTGCAGACCCCTTGAGCTCTTTGGGTACTTTCTCTAGGTCCTTCATAGGGGACCTAACCCTGATATAGCTGTCTCCTGAGAGGCTATGCCAGTGCCTGGCAAATACAGAAGTGGATTCTTACATCCATCTATTGGATGGAACACAGGGACCCCTATGAAGGAGCTAGAGAAAGTACCCAAGGAGATACTATATCTTCTATATCAACAAGGAATGAGCATCCATAGCTCTTAGGAGTATAAGAAATGCTCTCCTAATCTTGTATAAGTTTTCCTTCAGTAATTACTCTCAAGAATGTGCTCTGTATCTCTCTTCTTGTGTGTGTGTGTACCCCTATTTCACACTTGCTCATAGATAAACACAGAGGCATACATGTGTGCACACATACACACACATACAAATGTGCACACAAACATACACACTGTGTGAACCGTTTCCAAAGAAATGGAATTTTTTTTTTCCGAGACAGGGTTTCTCTGTATAGCCCTGGCTGTCCTAGAACTCCCTTTGTAGACCAGGCTGGCCTCAAACTCAGAAATCTGCCTGCCTCTGCCTCCCGAGTGCTGGGATTAAAAGTGTGCACCACCACACCCGGCTAGAAAGGGAATTATTAAAACCAAATAAAAGACAAACTTTAAAAAGAAAGGGTGCTGTGACTTTTATTTTCATTTTTATATTTACCTGATTTTTCACAATATTGTATAGCTTCTATATTTCAATAATAATTTACTGTATATACTGTAACAACACAGGTAGAGAGAAGGGAATCTGGCATTCACTTGCTGGTTGTGTATCCCCTCATTATGCTAACTTGACTCAGCCTCAGTAGTCTCATGTTAAATGGAGATGATGAAATTGCCCATCCTATAAAACTGCTCAAAAGTCGAAATGATTTAAAGGGCATAATGCAGCAGAGCTCCATTTTTGTTAGCAATTATTCTTGCTGTCACCACTTCCATCCATAAAATGAAGTTATTATACAACAAAGATGAGATATCAAGGATCCTTTGACAAACTAGGTCCTACATACACTGTCTGAACTAGGTTTCAATAACAGTATTCAGAAATAGTTATGAGAATATTGATTTTTGTCTCGTATAATTTTTCTAACTTCCACTTATACTGCAGAAAGGCATTGCTGCATTTGTTTTCTTCTACCAAGTGCCATCTAGAAGACAGCGCTGAGGATGAGACTGGGCGAAGGCTTTCTCCTGAGTGTTAAGTGTTGTGTTCACTCACATGTGCATCCATCCACAAGTATATGTTGAATGTATTATCACCTGGTTCTGTTTAACTTTGCACTTAAAACTCAAAAGCTTAGTTTTGCTAAATTTCCATTATGGTTTTATGAACCTACGAGCTGTTTATTCTTTAAGTAAACAATGCTGTTTCTCAGTTCATCCAAGGTGAGTTAAGATGAAGGAAACATTTTGAAATTATGAACTCACATGGGCAACTTTCTTGAACAACAATTTAATTGATAAGTTGAATAAAAATGAGGGAAACTCCTAAGATTGTTGAAATTTACATTAATATCACACAGCATTCTGGTGGGATGGGGAGGCACACTTGGGCATATTCTATGTAGCCCACTATTGCCAAGAAAGAATGAAAACTTGTGAACTACTTTTATTACTCTTAGTACTTTTCCATATTAATTCATTTAAATGTTGGAATAGAGGAAATACATAAACATACTCTTTTTGTTACTATTCTGTGTGTCTTTAGTATCTCCCAAGACAGTTTAAAGTAGAAGAAATATTTAAGATTTAGCTTAGTAGACAGAGCTTACCAATTCTAATATAATAAAAACGTGGTCAGTTTAATGAACTGTGCTGAGAATAACAAGTTAAATGCAGGTTGCTGAGTAAGGGAAATGTGAGTAAGAGAAACTTACAGGGCACCTAGACCAGCAGCTCTACCTGTGACTAGAGTGGGCATATCTCACATCTATACTGCTAAAGCTATTGTCTCTGGGGCCACCAAAGGTGACAGTGGAGAGGTATTTGAACATGATGAACAGTCTACTGGAACTGTGTACTCTGTCATATCATAAGGCTTAGTTTCTCTCTTACAACTGAAAGTCATGAACCAAAGCTGTGCATCTAAAGAGAATATAATTCCTACTATTTCAGGAACATAGCCCAGGTAAGAAAAAGCAATGAAAAGAGTCCCAGGGACAAGGAAAAGTTGAGATACATGGACAAGCAGGCTTTGATCTTAGGAAATCTGAAAGTCAGCCAACTCTTACTGTTGATCCAGATCTCAACTTCTGGCTTTTCACATCACTGAGGCTTTAAAGGTAGTCTTATTTAGCCCCCGATGATTTGATTCTCCCCATTTTAATACATAGAAGACAGAAAGTAACAGAATCCAAGATACATACTTAAGAAGTTAACAAGAACCTTGACACTGACCTGAAATTTTAAACGTAGGATATATATTTTTTTCTCTGAACAACCGATCATTTGGGTAAGTACAAAGAGAAACTGGGGGAAAATATGCAGGATATGGAAGTTAGGAGAGTTGCTGGGAGAAAACTGGAGGAAGCTACTCCACATAAATCTTACTAGTCCTCCTGTAAAAATGAAGGACCTAGTGATAGCAATTCTAACTGCAAGGCTTACCCTCTGACCTTCATCCAAACACTTCAAGAAGACAGAGTTCGTGCCAAATGTTGAGACTGCCAATATTTCAAATAATTTTCCAGGAGGGACACTAGTGTATTCCTAGTAGATGCTTTTGGCCATTAACCTGGCTGTCTGCTCATAGCAAGTGAGACAACTCTGGGGAATCCCCTAAACATGCTGTTAAGAACTAAAGTGAAAAGGAAAGCCAATTAGAGAAAATATACAACAGACACTTGTTTCTGGCATCATGGTTGTCATGGAGATTTTTCTAATAATTAAAGGCCCAGTTTGCCATGTGTATCAATTCCTAACTTCTCCTGTGATCCTATTATGACATCAAATCATAACATGCCTGGCCTTGAAGACAATGAACTGCAAAGGACATAGGTGTCTGCTAGTCAGCAAAACTCAATTTCTAGGTCATAAACTTGAAATCAGAGATGTTTTAGGGTTTCCCCAACATAGAATGATGAGCTGATAATAATATAACTTGATATCAATAAGTGAATATGTATAAAACATAGAAATTACTTGATTTTATATAAAATACATACACAGTTTCTCAAAGGTCTATTGTGAATCAATCAATACAGCAGCTCTAATTAGACCTGCCATGTTTAGTATCCATAAGTGAAGAAATCAAGGCAGCAAGGTATCCATCAAGTTATGATAAGAAACTGAAATTCAGAAAAAGAATGGCTTATCCTGATCACAAGCTTGGGTATTGATATCACAAAATAAAACATGTGTTGAGGACTGGCAAGATTCTTTATTCAGTGACAGGTACTTGTATCAAGCTTATAGCATTAGCTTCTGGGCCCACATGGTGTGCACAGAGAGCTGAAACCCATATCAGCCTTCTTTCCAACACACACACACACACACACACACACACACACAAATAAATGAAAATTTTACAAGTTTTTGGTGGTGGATTTCTTGCTTTACTACTTACTGATTTTTGTCCTTGTATACATTTCCCCAAAGCACAGTATTTTTATCTATTAAATGGCAATAAGAGTAGTATATAAGTCATAAAGTTTCTCTGAAAAGAAGTAAGAAAAAGATGATAAAACTAAAGTTTAAAAAAAATCCTTAAAAGTAATATTATACATCAAACCTTCTACTATTGGAATGTACACATGTGATTTAGAAATCCTTCTAACATTTGCTAAGTCCAGTTCTTCATAAAAATTCTTCATGAAAACCTTTTCACTTAGGTCATAAGAGCCACGAGCAATGAATGATTACAACCAGATAGGATCTTTCAGACACAGCATAGCAATTGCACACAGAAATTCACAGGCAGCCGTGACTATAGGCACAAAACCTCCACCAGATCAAGCCAGACAACATCTCATCAAGTACTGGGAGGTACTAATGAGTTCCCACCCCTAGATGAGGACCCATTGGCAACTAATTCTCCCTTGAAAGGGAAAGTTAGTTGATTTTTCAAGTATGAAGCCCCTGAGAGGCTACCCATGCTCCAGTAGGAGACTCTACACCCATGCCTATACTGGCATCAGAAAGAGGACTCACAAGGTTTCAAAGGAATACATGAAATGGTGGAGGATGGCAATGGATGGGGGTAAGGGAAGAATTGAAGGGGAAAGAATGAAGACTTATCCTCATCAAAATTTGTGTGTGTGTGTGTGTGTGTGTGTGTGTGTGTGTGTGTGTGTATGTATGTACATATATATTCTGAAACTGTCAGATGATAGACTTAAGGACACAAGGATCACAGAGAGCCATGCACCTCCCTAGGAAGCATCACCCACATTTACAGGCTCCAGACACCCAAGGACCTCATAAAGCCCTGTTTATCTCCCACAGGTTTCTGAGGGATTTGCATCAAGAGCTCAAAATAGCACATGATCCAGCTATAGCAGTGCTGAGCTTGATATCCCACTATAGGGATATAAAGGACTCTATATTCTACTATAGGGATATAAAGTGCTCTTTATCGTACTATAGGTATACCTGCCCATCCATGTTCATTACTGTTTTATTACCAATAGCCAACAACCAAGATGTCCATCAACTGATGAACAGTAAAAATGTGTCACATATACACAGTGGTATTTTATTTAGCTGTAAAGAAAACTGAAATTACAATATTTGCAGGTAAATGGATGGAGCTGACAGTGGTAAGCCAGATCCAAAAAGACAAGCTCCATATGTTCTCTCTCATATGTGTGTGTTACTTTCAAATGTTTAGATAGGAGTGTTTTAATTGAATTGTTTATAGAATTCAGGAAAAGAGTAAGAGTCATGGAAGGAGTTTGAAGGAAGGAAGTTAGGATGTAGGTGTTAAGAAAGGGGAAAAAACAATGGAACATTAAGGGTTAAATGAGGAGGGCAGGGCAAAGGAAAGAGTGTGCAGGGATACCTAATACTAAAAACCTTTGGGAAAGTCATATTAAAACTACTATCATAGAAGCCTAATAAAATCAACACATACACATATTTATGGAGCTGCCCTGTACTGAGGGCACAGCGCCTCCCCCGCATTGTCTAGCTTAACTTTCTACTGATTGCTTCCTTTCCTGTGCAGAAGCCTTTTAGACCCTCCGTGTATTCCCTCCTTTTCTTGTCCTGTGACAAAGTATTCCACACAAGCAACTTAGGGAGGGAAAGGTTCTCTTTAAGTCATAGTTTCAGCACACTGTGGTAGAGAAAGCATGACAGACACTGCATGAGCACAGGTCACATGACAGTGACGGACAAACTGTGGAACACAAGGCTACACTGAAAGAGAAAAGAGCCAGACATAGATCTGCACCATGGAGCAGAGGCTGATCCACAGACCGCTGTGAATGGGTCCCCCAAGGAGAGACTAATTCACCCAGCAGTCTCAAAGGTGAGATAGCTATTTCACTCCCAGGCTCAAAAGTGAGATAGCTATTTTCTATCCAATAACTGTCTGGAGTGGGACAGCGAGGAGGACATGGGGCATAAAAACAGTGTAGTAGCTGGGACAGGATCCTTCCAGTCACCATCTGCACACTTAGCTTGGACTGTTCCAGTGCCATATGTGCACAAGTTCCAGCAGGAGAGAGCTGGTCTTCCAGTAGTGCTGACACAGGATTACAATCCCATAGGAGTAACAAGCTCCAGCCAGAGACAGCAAGAACATCTAACAACAGAGATAACCACATGGTGAAAAGCAAACACAAGAATCTGACTAACAGAAACCAAGACTACTTGGCATCATCAGAACCCAGTTCTCCCACCACACCAAGTACTTGGTACCCTAACACACAGGAAAAGAAATATTTGTATTTAAAATCATAACTCATGATGCTGATAGAGAATTTTTAAAAGACATAAATAACTCCACTAAAGAAATACAGGAGAACACAAGTAAACAGGTAAGCCTTAAAGAGGGAACAAAAATTCCTTAAAGAATTACAGGAAAATACAACCAAACAGGTGAAGCATTTGAACAAAACCATGCAGGATTTAAAAATGGAAATGGGAACAATAAAAAAATCACAAAGAGAGATGACTATGGAGATAGAAAACCTAGGAAAGAGATCAGGAGCCATAGATGCAAGCATCACCAACAGAATATAAGAAATAAAAGAGAATCTCAGGTGCAGAAGACACCATAGAAAAAATTGACAAACAACCAAAGAAAATGCAAAAATCTCCTAACTCAAAACATCCAGGAAATCCAGGACGCAATGAGAAGACCAAACCTAAGGATAGTAGGTATAGAAGAGAACAAAGATTCCCAAATTAATGGGCCAGTAAATATCTTCAACAAAAGTATAGAAGAAAACATCCCTAACCTAAGGAAAGACATGCCCATGAAATTATAAGAAGCCGAAAGAACACAAAATAGAATGAATCAGAAAAGAAATTCCTCCCATCACATAATAATCAAAACACCAAATGCATAAAACAAAGAAAGAATATTAAAAGCAGTAAAGGAAAAGGGACAAGTAACATATAAAGGTAAACCTATTAGAATTAAACCAGACTTTTTGCCAGAGAATATGAAAGCCAGAAGATCCTGGGCAGATGTCATTTAGACCCTAAGGGAACACAAATGCCAGTCCAGGTTACTGTACCCGACAAAATTTCCATTAACCACAGATGGAGAAACCAAGCTATTCCAGGACAAAACAAATTTATACAATATCTCTTCACAAATCCAGCCCTTCAAATGATAACAAATGGAAAACTCCAACTCAAGGAGGAAAACTGCATCCTAGAAAAAGCAAGAAAATAATCTTCTTTTCACAAACCAAAAAGAAGATAACCACAAAAAAGATAATTATACCTCTAACAACAAAAATAACAGGAAGCAACAATTACTTTTTCTTAAAATCTCCTAATATCATTCGAATCAATTCCCCAATAAAAAGACATAGACTAACAGACTGGATACATAAACAGGACCAAATATTTTGCTGCATACTAGAAAGCCACCACAATGACAAAGACAACTACCTCAGAGTAAAAGGCTGGGAAACAATTTTCCAAGCAAACGATCCCAAGAAACAAGCTGGAATAGGCATTCTCATATAGAATAAAAGCAACTTTCAACCTAAAGTAATCAAAAAAGATAAGGAAGGACACTTCATACACATCAAAGAAAAAAATCTACCAAGAAGAACTCTCTATTCTGAACATCTATGCTCCTAATGCAAGGGTACCCACATTCATAAAAGAAACTTTACTAAAGCTCAAAGTACACATTGCACCCCATACAATAGTGGGAGACTTCAACTCCCCAATCTCAGCAACAGAAAGATCATGGAAACAGAAACTAAACACAGACACAGTGAAACTAAGAGAAGGTATGAAACAAATGGATTTAACATATATCTATAGAACATTTTATCCTAAAACAAAGGAATATAAAATTCTTCTCAGCACCTCACAGTACCTTCTCCAAAATTGACCATATAATCAGTCACAAAACAGGTCTCAACAGATACAAGAAGATTCACATACTCTCATGTACACTATCAGATCATCACAGACTGGTCTTCAATAAAAACATAAACAATAAAATGTTCACATACAAGTGGAAGCTGAACACTCTACTCAATGATAACTTGATCAAGGAAGAAAGAAAGAAAGAAATTAAATACTTTTTAGAATTTAATGAGAATGAAGGCACAACACACCAAAACTTATGGGACACAATGAAAGAAGACCTAAGAGGTAAACTCATATATTTGAGTGCCTCCAAAAAGAAACTGAAGAGATCATACACTAGCAACTTAACAGCACACCTGAAAGCTCTAGAACAAAAAGAAGCACTCACACATAAGAGGAGTAGATAGCAGGAAATAATCAAACTCAGGACTGAAATCAACCAAGTGGGAACAAAAAGAACTATACAAAGAATCAACCAAACCAGGAGCTGGTTCTTTGAGAAAAATCAACAAAATAGATAAACCCTTAGCCAGACTAACTAGAGAGTACAGAGACAGTATCCTAATTTAAAAAAAAAACAAAAAAACAAAAACAAAAACAAAAAAACCCAGAAACGAAAACAGAGACATGACTCTGGAAGCCANTGCAACCCTATAGATGGAACAACAATATGAACTAATCAGAACCCCCAGAGCTCATGTCTCTAGCTGCATATGTATTAGAAGATGGCCTAGTTGGCCATTATTGGGAAGAAAGGCCCCTTGGTCTAGCAATCTTTATATGCCCCAGTACAGGGGAATGCCAGGGCCAAGAAGTGGGAGTGGGTGGGTAGGGGAGCAGGGAAGCGGGAGGGTATAGGGAACTTTTGGATAGCATTTGAAATGTAAATGAAGAAATTATCTAATAATAAATACTCATACTGCACATCAGACAAATATGTATGTCAGGACTAAATTCTGGGCTCTGGCCTACTGTTTTAATTCTGCTTTTTTCTTTACTGCTTACTACATCTCTGTAATATAATTTTCTGCTTGGTAATTTTTTATTCAAACTCATTCTAACTAAAGAGCTTCTCTGCTAACTAGGGATTGCCCTTAGCCTCACATCAAGGGAGAATATTTGGGCTTTGAGATAGCAGATACTCAAAGTCTCATAGCTCTAAGTGCTAGAGCCAAAGTCCAACTCAAATTGTCTGCTACCAGCTCCCGTTATTTGAGACTAGGTTCTGGCTTTGTTCTGAATTGGCCCTGCCTGTCCCTCGGAGCCTTGATTTTCTCACATACATGGGAAATGATCCCATGTCCACTTTGAGGGATTGCTGTGCTTGTTCATTCAAATTAAATGTATGAGAAAATTATACATGAGAAGTGAAAGTTCTATGTAAGCAATGAAAAGAATCCATCCTAGATTATTACCAATCTGTGTTACTAGTTGACTGTGTCATTTTGGAAAACTCTGGCCTCAGGTTTTCCCTTCAGAAACTGAGAATCTGGAACTAGACCTGTGCATGTGTCCTCTCCAGGTCAAATGACTGTAAGGGCAGTCAGATGGGCTATAATTCTGTGATTCTCTTGTGAGAATGGAAAGGGAGCATGGGGTCAGAGGGCCATGGTAATGCAGGCCTTCAAACTTGCAGAGACAGCTACTCTATGACAATTAGGGACCAGAGGGCAAATGACATGAGTGAGCTCTCCCTGTAACTGGCTTTCCTCTTTCACCTCTGCTCTCCATGACACATTTATCCCAGTGGTGACCATCTCCCCTGCTACACATTAACAGTGGTTCTGTGCCCCCAAAAGACCTATCTAAGAATTCAATAGGCATTCTGAAAAGTAACCTTGATGAAGAAATAGGTAACTGCAACCTTTGACATTAACTGTGGTTAGTTAAATCTCAGTGACTAGGCGATGCTCCTAGTAACACCTATGGGCACTTACTGAGGAACACCTTGTTATGCTTTCTTTCCTTTTCCTCAGTTCCTCACCTTCTCCTTAGAATGGTTCCTTGGGTTCTTTTACTCTTGACTCAAATTCTCTGAAATGTAAAAAGAATATTCAGAAAAATCCAGGTAAATCCAGGAATTACCATGAGGTAGGTGATAGTGTTGAATTCTAATTATATAATGTCTTGAGATATGACCTTGAAATTTGTTACTATCTTGGTTTTTCACCCATAAAATTTGGAAAATAGGAAAGATTTGAATAAAATGGTGTGTATGAAATATGACTCAATGAAAAAGTCAGTAATTGATAGGTGAATTAAAAGCAGTTATTTACTGAGTTTCCAGGGAATTTCAAAAGATCAAAACATGTTTGTCTCTGTTTCCCAGTTTCCCCTGCCCAAAGGACATTTAATTTTTGCCCTTGGGGATTTTGCCTTGGAAATCATAGTAGTTTCATTTCCACTTAAATAAAGAGCCTTGGTTCATGACTACTGAGAAGCAGGAGACAAAAATGAGCCATGATGATACGGCAGAGTGCTCATACACAAGTCCATAAGCCCTGTTGGAATACTGCAAAGAGCCCCTGTTGTTCTTGCCCCAGAGTCTAGGACATAAGCCTTGGTAACTCCTGGAAGATGATGTAGGTAACCTAGGCATGGTAGATGCTCACCCTTGGCAGATGGAACAGATCTGGTAGTCCCTTTGAAGCTTTTCTGTTTGAATTCTCATTGAATAGTAGCTCCAGCTTTGCCTCAGTGCACCTGAGCATGTTTTTATTAGACAAAGATTGGTGTGGGTCTTGATTAACTATATCCACAAACAAAATCTCCAACGAGTATTTATATCAGTGTTTACATGACTCAGTTCTTGCTTCATTCATCTTGGAAAATGGTGAACTCATGCAAAATCCTCTTCAAAGAGAGTGAGTATATTTAGAAATATTTCCCTTTTTCTTCAGTTTTTCTAAATTGTAACATAACAAATGTCAAGATAGTTATTTGATTGTTTGTGTCATATAAAACTATAAAAAAAAAATCATCCTCAACTTGTCAGTCCCCCATCCTACCCCTGGCTTAAAGTGAATACCACAAGGTTGGCTGCTCTGTCATCAGAATGCATAAAACAGTAGTGAAAGTAAGTGAGTTACTGAGTCAGGAGTTTTGCCTGTTGTTCGTGATTTGGGATAATGTAATCTGTGGAAGTATATGATTTAAAGATGGCTTTATTTGTTCTCATGTAAGTCTGTACTGAAAAATTGTGTTAGCCTCACTCTAAGAGTAATCCCCCACGTAAAGACAGATAGATAGATAGATAGATAGATAGATAGATAGATAGATAGATAGATAATGATTGATAGATAGATAGATAGATAGATAGATAGATAGATAGATAGATAGATAGATAGATAGATGATATATAGATATACATATAGATATAGATATGTATGTATATACTATATATGTATGAAATAATGAATATTTGTGGTGATAGATATACCAGTACCTCTAATCTGATTGTTAAATCATATACTAAATTGTCATATGCATTACAAACACTTCTAAAATGTCACACTGTATCCCACAAGGATGTGCAACTATGTGTCCATTAAAAGTGAAATTTTCAAAAAAAATTTTAAAAAACACAGTAAACAGATCTCCAAGTTCTTAAAACCAAAATAAAAATTAAACCAGAGTAACCAAAATATGATATTCCTAGCAGCACATCCAAAGCAAGATATATTTATATATTTTCTTATATCTGTTGTAAGTTCATTACAAAAAGCTTGGTAAAGTGTCCTATGCCAGTGTCTAAGCATGAGTCTGATAAATTGAAGTGTCGTCTTAACTAAGGAACATCAGTCTCTGTAAGCTTGCTTTAAGGTTGGCCTGTCTTTTTTTTTTTCTTTCTTTTCTTTTCTTTTCTTTTCTTTTCTTTTCTTTTTCTTTTTCTCTTTCTTTTTCTTTTCACAGTCCAGCCATTACTCCTGCCTGTACCCCCTTCCACAGTTCTTCAACCCATTCCTCCTCACCCCTGTTCCTGAGAGGATGCTCCCTCTCCACCAGACCTCCCTGCTCCCTGGAGCCTCAAGTCTCTTGAGGATTTAGCATATCTTCTCCCGCAGAGGGCAGACCAGGCATTCCTTTGCTATATGTGTCAGGGCATAGGCAGGTGGGCCTGAGCCAGCTCCTGTATGTTGCCTAGTTAGTGGCTCAGTATCTGGGAGCTCCCAGGGGTCCTGGTTAGTTCAGACTGCTGGTCTTCCTATGGGGTCACTCTCCTCTTCTGCTTGTTCCATCCATAGGATGTAAGTATCTGCTTCTGTCTCAGCCAGCTGCTGTTGAGCCTCTCAGAGGACAGCCATGCTTGGTTCCTGTCTGTAAGCACATAATAGTAATAGTGCCCGGCCTTGGTGTCTCCCCATGAGGTGGACCCCCCCAGTTGGGCTGATCACTAGACGTTTCCCTCAGTCTCTTCTCCATTTTTCTCCCTGCAGTTCTTTTAGACAGGAACACTTCTGGGTCAGAAACTTTGACTGTTGGTTGGTAACACCATCTCTCCTCTTGAGGACCTGTCTATCTACTGGAGGTGGACTCTTTGAGTTCCCTCTCTCCACTGTTGAGCACGTCATCTAAGGTCACTCCCATTGAGTCCTGACAATCTCTCACCTCCCAAGTTTCTGGTACTTTCTATAGTGTCTCCCTAACTCCCACCTTCTGAGGCACCATATTTCCATTCATTCTGCTGGTCTCTGGGCTTCTCTTCTGTCCCCCCACCATCTTACCTGATCCTGTTCTGCTTGTCCCCTCCCCCTCCCCTCTCCTGCCTCCTACCTCCCTCTCTCTACATCCAGTGATTATTTTCTTAGCCCTACTAAGCATCCTCATGCAGCCTTTCTGCTGTTAAACTTCTTAAATTCTGTTGGTTGTATCCTAGATATTCTGTACTTTTTGAATAATATCCATTTATTAGTGAGTGCATAGCATGCATGTCCTTTTGGGTCTGTGTTACCTCATTCAAGATGATATTTTCTAGTTCCATCCATTTGATTGCATAATTCCTGGTGTTTTCGTTTTTAATAGCTGAATAGTATTCCATTGTGTAAATGAAATACATTTTCTGTATCCATTCTTTCATTGTGGAAAATCTAGGTTGTTTCCAGCTTCTGGTTCTTACAAATAAGGCAACTATGAATATCATGTAGCACATGTCGCTCTGGTTCAGTGGGGCAGCTTTGGGGTATATGCCCAGGAGTGATATAGCAGCTTCTTTCTTAATACAATTTACTTAGAAAAAAATTTTATAGCCTTTTACTCTGCGACAGTGTCTATCTTTGTCATTGAGGTATGTTTCTTGTATGCAGCAAAATGTTGGATCCTGCTTGCATATCCAGTCTGTTAGCTTATGTTTTTTTATTGAGGTATTCAGTCCATTGATGTTGAAAGATATTAGACAGTTACTTCCTGTCATGTTTGTTGTTTAAGGTGGTATTATGTGTGTGATCCTCTTCTTTTAGGTTTATTGTGAAATGATTAATTTCTTTTATTTTCTTGGGTGTACTTACTATCATTTTGGAGTTTTCCTTCTAGTATCCACTGAAGGGCTAGGTTAGGTGACAGATGTTGTTTAAATTTGATTTAGTCATGGAATATCTTGGTTTCCCCATTTGTGTGGGTTGTGAATTTTGCTGGTTACAGTAGCCTAAGCTGGCTTCTATGGTCTCTTAGCATCTGCCTGGCATTTGTTCAGGATCTTCTAGCTTTTAGAGTCTTTGTTAAAAAGTCTGGGGCAATTCTGATAATGCTGTCTTTATATGTTACTCAGCCTTTTTTTTTTAAACCTTACAGCTTTTAATATTATTTCTTTGTTCTGTGCATTTAGTGTTTTGATTATTATATGAAAGAAGAATTTTCTTTTCTAATCCACTCTATTTGGTGTTCTGTAGACTTTGTGTACATTTAGGGCCATCTCTTTCTTTATATTGGGGAAATTTTCTTCTATGATTTTGTTGAAGATATTGTCTGACCACTTGAGCTGGGAATCTTTGCTCTCTTCTATTCCTTTTATTTTTAGATTTGGTCTTTTCATTTTCTTCTGAACTTCATGGATGTTTTTGGTTAGAAGTCTTTATGCATTTTATTTTCTTTGAGCATTTTGTCAGTATCTTCTATGGTATCTTCTATACCTGAGATTCTCTCTTCTATCTCTACTATTCTATTGGTGATACTTGCATCGGTAGCTCCTAACCTCTTTCCTAGGTTTTCCATTTCCAGGGTTGCCTCTATTTGTGATTACTTTATTGATTCCATTTTCATTTTTAGGTCTTGGTCTGCTTTGTTCCAGACCTTCTTTTTTTTTTTTTTTGGTTTTTTTCTAGACAGGGTTTCTCTGTATAGCCCTGGCTGTCCTGGAACTCACTTTGTAGACCAGGCTGGCCTCGAACTCAGAAATCCGCCTGCCTCTGCCTTCTTTTTTTTTTAAATTGTGTTTTCTGGTATTTATTTGAGGGATTTACTTGTCTCTTCTTTAAGAGCTTCTACTTGTTTAACTGTATTCTCCTGTACTTCTTTTTTTAATAGATATTTTCTTTATTTACATTTCAAATGTTATCCGCTTTCCTCATTTCCCTTCAGAAAGTCCCTTATCCTGTCCTCTTTCCTCCCTCCCCTTGTTAACTAACCTGACCACTCCCGCTTCCCTGTCCTGGAATTCCCCTACACTGGAGCATCAAGCCTTCACAAGACCAAGGACCTCTCCTCCCACAGATGTCCCACAAGGCCATCCTCTGCTACATATGCAGCTGATGCCTGGAGTCCCTCCATGTGTACTCTTTGGTTGGCGGTTTGGATCTCTAGGGGTACTGGTTGGTTCATATTGTTGTTCCTCCTATAGAGCTGCAAACCTCTTCAGATACTTGGGTCCTTTTGCTAGCTGCTCCATAGGGGACCAAGTGCTCAGTCCAATGGATGGCTGTAAGCATCCACTTCTCTATATTTCAGATACTGGCAGAGCCTCTCAAGAGACAGCTATATCAGGCTCCTGTCAGCAAGAACTTCTTGGCATCCACAATAGTGTCTGGGTTTGGTGATTGTGTGGGGGATAGACCCCTAAAGTGGGAAAGTCACTGGATGGACTTTCCTTCAGTTTCTGCTCCAAACTTTGTCTCTGTATCTTCTCCCATGGGTATTTTCATGACCCTTCTAAGAAGGACGGAAGTATACACACTGGTCTTTCTTCTTCTTGAGCTTCATGTAGTCTGTGAATTGTATCTTGGGTATTCTGACCTTCTGGACTAATATCCACTCATCAGTGATCATATATCATGTGTGTTCTTTTATGATTTGGTTAGCTCACTCAGGATATTTTTCTAGTTCCATCCATTTGCCTAAAAGCTTTATGAATGCATCATTTTTAATAGTTGAGTAGTATACCATTGTGTAAATATACTACATTTTCTGTATCCATTCTTTTGTTAAAGGACATCTTTGTTATTTCTAGCTTCTGGCTATTATAAATGAGACTGCTATGAACATAGTGGAGCATGTGTCCTTTTACATGTTGAAGCCTCTTCTGAGTACATGACCAGGAGTGGTATTACTGGGTCTTCTGCAATACTATGTCCAAATTTCTGAGGAACCACCTAACTGATTTCTAGAGTGGTTGTACCAGCTGCAATCCCACCAGCAATGGAGGAGTGTTCCTCTTTCTCCACATCCTCAACAGCATCTGCTGTCACCTGAGTTTTTGATCTTTTTGATATGATGTTTTTCTTTGAGTTTGTTTATACAGTGGATTACAATGATGGATTTCCATATATTGAACCATTTCTCCATCCCTGGGATGAAGCCTACTTGATCATGATAGATGATGATTTTAATGTATTCTTGGATTCATTTTGCAAGAATTGAGTATTTTTGCATCGATATTTATAAGGGAAATTGGTCTGAAGTTCTCTTTCTTTGTTGGATCTTTGTGTGGTTTAGGTATCAGAGTAATTGTGGATTCATAGAATGAATTGGGTAGAGTATGTTCTGTTTCTATTTTGTGGAATAGTTTGAGGAGTATTGGTATTAGGTCTTCTTTGAAGGTCTGATAAAGCTCTGCACTAAACCCATCATGTTCTGGGCCTTTTTTGGTTGGGAGACTATTAATGATTCTTAGGAGAAATGGGACTGTTTAGATAGTTTATCTGATCCTGGATTTAACTTTGGTACATAGTATGTGCCTAGTAAATTGTCCATTTCATCCAGATTTTCCAGTTTTGTTGAGTATAGGCTTTTGTAATAGGATCTGATGATGTTTTGGATTTCCTCGGTTTCCAGAGTTATGTCTCCCTTTTCATTTCTGATTTTGTTAATTAGGATACTGTCCCTGTGCTCTCTAGTTAGTCTGGCTAAGTGTTTATATATTTTGTTGATTTTCTCAAAGAATTAGCTCCTGGTTTGGTTGATTCTTTGTATGGCTTTTTTTGTTTCTACTTGGTTCATTTCAGTCCTGAGTTTGATTATTTCTTGCCATCTACTGCTCTTGGGTGAAATTGCTTTTTTTGTTCTAGAGCTTTCAGGTGTGCTGTCAAGTTGCTAGTGTATACTCTCTCTAGTTTCTTTTTGGAGGCACTCAGAGCTATGAATTTTCCTCTTAAGACTGCTTTCATTGTGTTTCATATGTTTGGGTATGTTGTACCTTCATTTTCATTAAACTCTAAAAAGTCTTTAATTTTTTTCTTTCTTCCTTGACCAAGTAATCATTGAGTAGACTGTTGTTCAGCTTCTATGTGTATGTGGGCTTTCTATTATTTTTGTTGTTATTGAAGACCATCCTTATTCTGTAATGATCTGATAAGATGCATGAAATTATTTCAATATTTTTGCATCTGTTAAGGCCTGTTTTGTGACCAATTATGAGGTCAATTTTTGAGATACCTATTCTATAGGTATCTGTTAAATCCATTTGGTTCATGACTTGTGTTACTTTCATTGTGTCTCTGTTTAGTTTCTGTTTGCATGATCTGTCCATAGCTGAGAGTGGGGTGTTGAAGTCTCCCGCTATTATTATGTGAGGTACAATATGTACTTTGAGCTTTAGCAAAGTTTCTTTTATGAACGTAGTTGCCCTTGCATTTGGAGCATAGATGTTCAGAATTGAGAATTAATGAAGTGTCCCTTCTTATCTTTTTTGATAAGTTTAGGATGAAAGTCAATTTTACTTAATATTAGAATGCCTACTCTAGCTTGTTTCTTGGGACCATTTGCTTGGGAAATTTTTTTTCCAGCCTTTTACTCTGAGGTAATGTCTGTCTTTGTCACTGAGATGGGTTTCCTGCAGCAAAATGTTGGGTCCTGTTTACATATGCAGTCGGTTAGTCTATATCTTTTTATTGGGAGATTGAGTCCATTGATATTAACAGATATTAACAAAAGTGATTGTTGCTTCGTGTTATTTTTGTTGTTAGAGGTAGCATTATGTTTATATGGCTATCTTCTTTTTGGTTTGTTAAAAGATTATTTTCTTGCTATTTCTAGGGTATAGTTTTCTTCCTTCTGTTGGAGTTTTCCATTTATTATCTGTAGAAGAGCTGGATTTGTGGAAAGATACTGTGTAAATTTGTTTTTCTCATGTAATATCTTGGTTTCTCCATCTATAGTAATTGAGAGTTTTGTTGGGTATATCTTTGGGTCTGCATGACATCTGCTCAGAATCTTCTGGCTTTCATAGTTTCTGGTGAGGAGTCTGGTATAATTCTGATAGGTCTGCCTTTATATGTTACTTGACCTTTCCCCTTACTGCTTTTAATATTCTTTCTTTGTTTTGTGCATTTAGTGTTTTGACTATTATGTGACAGGAGGATTTCTTTTCTGATCCAATCTTTTTGGAGTTCTGTAGGTGTCTTATATGTACATGGGCATCTCTTTCTTTAGGTTAGGGAAGTTTTCTTCTATAAGTTTGTTGAAGATATTTACTGGCCCTTTAAGTTAGGAACACTCTAAACTCTCAACTTCTTGCCACATCTCATGCAATTTTTCAAGAAGCAACATATTCTGACATTAAGATAATCTTAGGGAGCCTGGTGGTGGTGGTGGCGCACGCCTTTAATCCCAGCACTTGGGAGGCAGAGGCAGGCAGATTTCTGAGTTCAAGGCCAGCCTGGTCTACAGAGTGAGTTCCAGGACAGCCAGAGCTATACAGAGAAACCCTGTCTCGAAAAACCAATAAAAACAAAAAAAAACAAAAAACAAAAAACAAAAACAAAGATTATCTTAGGTACACAAAATAGTGAAGTCTACTCAACTCCTTTCTTTTTCTGGGACCATAGGAGAAAGACGTATGGTATGAAAATTGTAATGCTATGATTTCACCCTGGTCAACTATGTACTTTCTTGTCTCCCTTTTGATCTTAGGAACACCAGGGACATGATTGCCAGGGTAAACAGCACCGAGATCACCGAGTTCATCCTCTTGGGATTCACAGATTTACCCCAAATAATAATACTGCTCTTTGTCACATTTCTGCTCATCTACATTACAACTCTGACCTGGAATCTTTCCCTCATTGTGTTAATAAGAATGGATTCACACCTCCACACTCCCATGTATTTCTTCCTGTGTAACCTGTCCATCATAGATCTTTGCTATGTTACCAGCACNGCATCCATCAACCATATCCTAAGAGAAAAGGAAGTGGTTTGAATCATGAAGAATGATGGAAAGAAATTTCTATTTACTTAGTATTTTGATGGCTTGTTTCTGGCATCTAGAAAAAGCATGGCCAATAACCATATGTCAAAAACATGAGGGTCCCTGCAATTTCTTACTCTCTTACACTAAACCCAGACAGTTTGCCCTGATTTGGCATAGCCAATTGGATCAAGCCATCAAATACATTTTGATATTCCTGGCATCTGGTTAAGTTTGCTTTATGAGAACTCATTGCACTAAAAGTCACAACATAATCAATATTACAGTGATTCACTGCACCTAAAACTCTAGGACATACTTGTATGTGTCCGACATTTTCCATCATACTGTTCTATGTTTCTGAGCAATGGCCGAGTGATGCAATGGTTGTAGTGGACTAAAAAAATATTTTTTTGACAGATGAGGTAGCTCAGTGGTAAAGGCACTTGTCACCAAATGTGACAGCTTGCATTCTATCCTAGGGCTCTGCAAAGTAAAAGAAGATAACAAGCACATACCATAACACTCTGAAGGCATGAATGAGCACACGGTGTTAATTACAAAAACAATGGACAAATGCAAGGCTCAATTAATTTTTGTTCAACCACACAAACGAGTAATCATTTACTAACTGATGTTCACAGAATTGGTTTGTCCCTAGTCCCCTGGAAAAAAAACCCAGCAGGGAAGCCATCCTGCTTGCATATATGAGGGTCTCTATACCCCCATTTTATGTTATAAGCAAAATCTTCCTGAGCTTCACTGCTTTCATTCCAACCTCACTTTATCATGCTTTCTGCTCCTTTTAATGCTGGAAAAGCCCATGCACAGTACTGCTGAAGTAAGAATTTTGGTTTCTTTAAAAATACTGGTATGTTATATTGCCACCAAGTTCTGTACTGGGATGTCCGTGACATTATATGAATATGTTTTTGTTTGAATCCCAGATGTGGGCTATTGGGGTGCATCAGGTTGTCCACAGCCACTAACTACACTTTGTCCCCTGCTCTGGCAGGGGTGTGATTTTGCCAGCTGAAGATAGTTTATGTTTGGAATTTTGGGGACTCCTGAGAGGATTTGAAAATACCAAAGCCCTGAGAAGGATTGGCAGCTGTTGCTCACCTGCTGCTGATGTTGATGGATGCCATTGGCTGTTTGCTCTTTGCAGGATCCCTGGTTGCTGGTGGCAATATCCTGCAGATGAAGATTGGACTTGCCCCCAAAAACTCAACACCCCTAATCAGCAGGAAGCAGTTTAGCAATATGGATACCACTTTTCCTCTCTAACCTTCTTTCTCTCCTACCTAGAGTTCGGGTTTTGAAAGGAATGGAGGAGAGTGGTAGGGGAAAGAACCCAATAAAGTCACCAAAAGTATGGTTACATACTCCTTATTGGCCCCTCTTCCCACAAGCACAGGAATAGCCACAGCAGTCACTCACAATCATGGCTTGGAACCTTTGCAAACTGACTGTGGAAGCATCTCTCTTCAGAGCTGCCAGGCCAGATGGCTAGCTGTCATTGTCTAACTGGAAGACAGGCAGACCACAGACTTTTGTGGACCACATTCTAGAAGTAAAAAAAGCAACCAAGTCCTGAAATAAAGCTATTAGACTTTGCTTCAGTGTCTGCACATATAGGAAAATCTGCATGCATAAAGTATGGCTTGTTAGTCTATGCAGAGTTCTGATTGTTCTAATAAAATTTTGGTCTTACAAACAAGAAATGTGGATACATTCTTTTTCTTATGAAATCTTTAAAAAGAAGAAAACTTTATCTACATGAGCTGAAGCAAGAAAAGCCATATCTGACTTTTGGTACATTTCTGATAACTGTGAGCTGAGAAAGTGGCTTTCAGGGGACCTCTAACCCCTGAGCTTGACCCTCAGCCAACAATACAAATGAGACTCCATGTGGACATAACTGCCACAGACCCTTTAGGTCCCCTGTCTGCATGAAACAGGTTCTCTGGAGCAAGCAGGCAAAGGAGTTCGGTGCATGACAAACAGACACGACACAAGGGAATGTGGATCTGAATGTAATGTGAGGTTAAGCATCAAACTTTTTTATACAGCAGAGTAACAAGAAACCAGGTGAGATACATCCACCAAAAGGAATGTATACATCAAATGGACTTACAGTAACCAGGAAATATTTACAGTAAATATAGGGCAGCTCTGCCTAGGATCAGCTAATGACAAGTAAAGATTTCACACCCTAGTCACAAATTGTGCTACTCCTTTGAGCCTTGTGAGAGCTAGCACCAGGGGGTTCTCTCCTAGCAGACCTTCTCATGAATAATGTATTACCACAACCCCCCTATTTCCTAGGGCCAGGTAGATTCTTGCATAAGAAGGTAACTTGGCTGTAATGAAGATTACTTTTTCAGTGGGAAATCCATATATTCCCTAAAGCTATTGTCCCTAGCAAACATTCTGCAGACTAGCTCTGAGCTACTTTGGCTCCATTCTATGTAATGCTAAATAGTTTCCCATCTCTAGTTAGTTTTTCTGAATTCCTAATGAAATCAAGTATTCTCTTGGACCATTGGAACACTGGAAGGCTTAGCTATGACAGGATTCAATCTACGAATGCACTATAATAAAATCCTACTAAATGAGAGCACGTGGATCCATATACCAGACTAACGCGGGGATATACAGGTTGTGAGAATGTCTTCCCAGGAGATGAGTTCCTTTTGAAACTGTGTCTCGTGAGCACTTTCAAGTTTTTTCAACTTGTCAAGCCACTTCATTGGGATATGCGTAACACATAACTGCTACTTGGATGTACATTGTGAGCCACCCAAAAGATCTAGCTTCTAAAAAGCACTGTATTACTGCCCTGTTCTCCTGTTGCCTCTTGTATCCTGTGACAGATGCCACTACCAAGTGCCAACTATTTCCCATCTAGTACCTGCTTTTGCTTCAAGACAAAACCAGCATCCTTTTTGCATTTAACATTTTTTAGTGTTGATGGATTTGCATCTTGGGAGACTCACAAATTGTTCTGTACCACATGTTATCTTTGGTAGTTTTCTGACAGAAGGGCATGCATGAGATATCTACTTTACCTACCTTAGTACTCTATCTTAGTTTTGTAACCTTACTATGCCTTGACACCAGGATTCCTATAAGATAATCATGAGCTCTTCCTCTGAGACACTTTGCAGCTTGGCCTTCTTAAAGCATCTATTTGACTTTGATTTCATTAACTTATTTTACTTAACACCACTTTAAATTTGCAGATTGTGTTTCTTTCTATTTATGGGGGTCAACACAATGTTTGATATATATATTCAGTGTGAAATAATGATGCCTTTTTTTACTGGCTTTTGCTGTGCAGTGACACCATAATTAAGGTAATTGTTATAAAAGAAAGCATTTAATCAGGGACTTGCTTATAGTTTTAGAGTGTTAATCCATGATGCCAAGCAGATAGGCATGGGATTAAAACAATAGCTAAACAGAAGGAAGGATCATCCAGAGACTACCCCACCTGAGGATCCATCCCATAATCAACCACCAAACACAGACACTATTGCATATGCCAGCAAGATTTTGCTGAAAGGATCCTGATATAGCTGTCTCTTGTGAGGCTATGCCAGTGCCTGACAAATACAGAAGTGGATGCTCATGGTCATCTATTGAGTGGAACACAGGGCCCCCAATGGACAAGCTAGAGAAAGTACCCAAGGAGCTGAAGGGGTTTGTAACCCTATAGGAGAAACAGCAATATGAACTAACCAGTACCCCCCATAACTGTGTCTCTAGTTGCATATGTAGCAGAGGATAGCCTAGTCGTCCATCAATAGGAGAAAGGCCCTTGGTTTTGCAAAGGTCATATGCCCCAATACAGAGGAATGCCAGAGCCAGGAAGCAGGAGTGGGTGGGTTGGGGAGCAGGGCAGGGGGAGGGTATAAGGGACTTTCAGGATAGCATTTGAATTGTAAATGAAGAAAATATCTAATAAAAAAAATAGCTAAGAGCTTAACACCCTGATCTGAAAGGCAAATAGAAAGAGGGAAGCAGAGAGAGGGGACTGGGCTTGACATAGGCTTTTAAAACCTCAAGGTACATCCCTAATGTCACACCTCCTCCAATGTCAATGTGTTCCAGGTTGTGTGGGATGATTGATAGAAGAAAACAGATGCTGTAGGATGAATTTAGGCTTCTGATCTGCAATAGATCAGCCTCTCAAGGACTAAACTTGAAAGCTTCCTTAGAAGCTCTTTCTATTGTTATACAAAAGGCACGTTTAGCAAGTCAATTTTGGCATAACAAAACTTAACTGATCTAGGGGTTAACTTGGAAAGCCCATCCTCTAAGCTATTCTCAGCCATAAGAGATTTCCTGGTTTGCCAAGCATGTTTTGAGACTAAGTTATGTGAAGGCTCTGAGAGCCCTTCAAAGGAACAACCCCATAAAATCTCAGACAACAATCACTGACAAAAGGCTACTTCAAAGCTTAAGTGCCATCACTGCAGATTCATTTCAGATACAACAGTTCTGCTAAAATTTTACTTCACTCCAGCAAGGACATGATATAGGCTTAGATTTTTCTAAACCTGCGTTTAAAAGGGTTCTTAAATGCTTCACCCTCACTTCTAGGCTATGACCCACCAGAGGTAGGGGAAAGAAAAGTTTAGTAGGTCAAAAAAGGATGTGTACCTGCTTAGAAATGGTTCTTTGGGGTGAATTGAATCTGCATTATCAGGATGTCAGCAGTTCAATTCACACAAATCAACAGCAGTAGCTCAATCCAGAGGAAACCACAAGGTTCTGCCAATCAGACAGAGTCAGCAGAAAGGGAAAGAAGCTGCTGGAATATCATGAGAAGTTCTTTGGGGGCTTCTCTATATGAAGTCATGACAAATGACCATTAGGAAAGAAAACATAGCAAACCAATGCCAATTCCATTGTCATTAGCAAAGACCAGCATCATCAAAGCCCAACCAAGACCAACAAAGATTGGCAAGATGAACCAATACCACAGCATCTTCCACTGTCTTTTGGGTTATAGTTATACCCTTTCCAATCATCATGTGTCCTTCAAGCATCTGCTCTAGAAAAAAAAATACCTATTTTTAGGCAGCTTACAGAAAAACACCATGTGTCTGTTCTTACCAAAACATCCCCCCACTTGTCTGCTTCAGCAAAGCTTCCTCTCATATACATCCTCTCATAAGACAGTTTCGAAACAAATCACATGACACAATTGAGTCTCCAAAAAAGTCAACATTTTCCACTTCAATGCATCTTCTAATCCTTCTCAAATTATGCCACTAGCTGGGGACTAGTATCCAAATATATGAGCTTTGTGAGAGTATTCGCATTCAAACTATCGTATGTAATGTTAAAGTAATGAATATATCCACCATGGCCTGCATTTTTCTTAGGCATTTGGTGTGTGCTATGTTTTGTCTGCAAAGGGACATGTTTTATCAACTGGATTCCCAGAATGAGGCATTTGGAAGGTGGTGGAATCTATGACAGATTGGAATCTAGTCAATGGTTGCTAGTGACATAGCATGCAAGGACTTGTGGACCCAGTGGACACAGTCAATCCTTTTCTGTGTACCATCTGGCTCAGGATGTGAGCAGTTTACTCCAGTATGTTCTCACCTTTACCACCCAGTGCTCCCATCCCAGCCCTAAAGCAATGGGACTGTCAAGACTTGTACTACAACTGCCTACATTGTGGCTATGTAACCTTTCTGTCTTTATTAGCTAATTCCCTCAGGCATCTCATAGAAATGGAATAGGGAAGAAAATACTCATGGAAGGTGTTACAGAGACAAAGTTTGGAGCTAAGACGAAAGGATGGACCATCCAGAGACTACCCCAACTAGGGAGCCATCCCATAATCAGCCACCAAACCCAGACACTATTGCATAAGACAGCAAGATTTTGTTGAAAGGACCCTGATATAGCTGTCTCTTGTGAGGCTATGCCAGTGCCTAGCAAATGCAGAAGTAGATGCTCACGGTCATCTATTGGATGGAACACAGGGTCCTCAATGGAGGAGCTAGAGAAAGTACTCAAGGAGCTGAAGGGGTCTGCAACCTTATAGGTGGAACAACAATATGAACTAACCAGTACCCCCAGAGCTCATATGTAGCAGAGGATGGCCTAGTTGGCCATCACTTGGAAGAGAGGCCCCTTGGTCTTGCAAACTTTATATGCCCCAGTACAGGGGACCGCCAGAGCCAAGAAGTGGGAGTGGGTGGGTAGGGGAGCAGGAAGGGATAGGGTATAGGGAACTTTCGGGATAGCATTTGAAATGTAATAAAAGAAAATAATAAAAAAAAAATAAATAAAAGAAAAAAAAGAAATGGATAGCTAACTACTAGGGCATGTTTGCTGAGAGGTGAGTTTAAGTGTGTCCTTCTCTCATCTCTAAAGGTTATTTTTCTCAGTCAGAGATCTTAAGATTCAGAGTAGAAAGAGTGGAGTCTCACATCCATATTCTTCCTGTGATTTTATAAATCTGTCTCTTTGAGTTTCTAAATGAGAAAGAAGGTTTTAAAGCATACTCTTGGTATCAAAATAATGCCCAGTTTCACAGATGCATTTAATATGTGATGAACAAATTAATGAATGATGCTATTTTAATATAAAATTTAGTAATTTGATTCATACAGTCAAAACTACCGTGTTACTTATATTTAACATTAATGATAATTTTATTACAATATACATCCATTTTGTCTTTTTAAAATATGCTTTTAAAAGTGTGTGTGTGTGTGTGTGTGTGTGTGTGTGTGTGTGTGTGTGTGTGTATACACATTATGCTGCATGCTATGAATTTATAAAATAAAGTTATTTTGTCTTGGGAATACCTCCCTCCAAGTTACTGGTTAGAGGGACCACAACACACAAAAACCAGTACAAGATACTGCCTCTGCCTTTTACAGAACACCATAGCAAAATGCCAAGGTTATTGTTATATATACCACATATTTTAGTTACCACCCCAACATCATACCTTCTCCATAATGGACTAAATTCTCTGAAACTGCAAGACAAAATAAATCCTTCCCCTAGTTTATTGTTTCTGTTAAGTGTTCTGTCATAGCAACAACACAGGTGGTTAGGAAAGGTCAGAGAGAAGTGAACTGATTATCACTGAACAACCATAGAAATTAAGTCAGCAGGAACCTGAACAGGGTGGAAAAGGGCTGAAAAATGACCGGTTAGCTGAAAATGTATGCAAAAATAACTAGGTTTCTAGGCCTTCCACTCCTTTTGTGTTCAAACAGCCTTTCCTACGACCTATCATCACTCTAGCAAAAGACAGAGAGAGGCCTATAATCAAGGAACTTGGACCAGGTTCATGGGCTCATGACTATGATACACATACACACACACACACACACACACACACACACACACACACACACACATACAAAAAAGCTACAACAAAGGGGTAAGATCATATCTACACAGTGAGTTACTGAAGCCCTTCCTTGCACACACATTTATTCTACTCAATCCCATTAGCTCTTGGAACACTGTATGCTGAGCTAGTGTCTCCTAGGAGACAGGAGGCTCATAGGCAGAGCTAAGCCTTCCCAAGACATGCATGGTTCCACATATCATACATGAGTCCCTGTAGGAGCAGTAGGAGAAGACCAATCAACCACAGTCCATGACTTTGAATGCTAGGTTTCATGCTTCTGTCTTTAAAAGGTTGTCTTTGCTTTTCAAAAACAAGTCTAGTTCCATATCAAAATTGCGCTACAAGGTTTAGTGATTCTTCCTGTCCTCCCCCATCTATTCCTTTTCCACAACCCTTCAGATCTAGCCCAGTTCCTGCACCCTATGACACAATCTCCTGTAGCCTTCTTTGACTGCACTTCAGTCGATTTCTAGTCTTCTTCTAATCAAGACGCTCCTTTCCTATACCCCAACCAACAGGCCCCTACCATGCCACATCCAATCTCTTTGTTTTCATAATTTTTTTCAAATTCCTTTCTTGTTTGATCTAGGTTCTCAACTAAATCTTTAAGACCTGATATTCTGCTTTGTGTTTGATTCATTCTACATATAAGGCTTTCCTTTGAGTTTCTAATTAGATTATTTGGGTTTTCAACTCCATATTCATTATGGTGTAAGTCTCTTCAACAATGCTATCTCCTGAATGAATTCAGTTCTGAAGGCTTGCACTGTCTTCAACATTTTCACCTGCCTTATGCTTGTGTTTTCTCAGGTATTTATATTAGTTAAGCTTTCTCCTTGATTTTATTGGGCTGTTTCTTTGTGTCTTTTGAAAACTCCTTGAATTCTTTGATGAAGTCTATGATTGTTCCTTCAAATTCTGTGTCCTCAAGTTCATCGACATAATTCTCATTGACAAAGATTTTTAGAGGATTGGTACATTTGGGAGAGAAGATACTAGCTTAATCTTACATGTTGTTGTTATCTGTCAGATGTTATCTGAGCACATGGACTTCCTTTGTTAGCTCCTTTCCTAGTTATCCTATAGATAAAGCAGGTTGGAGAAGAGAATAAGGTAATGGAGCACATTGGGTCTAGAGGTTAGAAACGGTTTGGGGAAAATGAAGTCCGGTGAACAAAGAGAACTGGGCTGGTGTACTGGCCCACTCCTAACTCTTTTGCACTAAATGCAGGGAAAGGTAGACTATACTAGTAAACTGATTGTGAAGTCCAGACTTCATGGTTGAAGAAAAGCTGTGAATAGGAGGTCAGAGATATTTATCAGGCTAGAACCTGGAAGAGGATTTGGAAGTCTGGGTCCTTAGTGGGAGTGATGCAGGCAACCTAGAATGAATCTTTAGTTGGTTTCATATATGGCAGGTTCTGGCAGAATCCTAAGTGATGGCTTTAGCATTGGCAGGGGCAGCCAGACTCTAAATAATAGTTTAAATATTATTTTTTTACATGCGGCTAAGTAAAGAGACAAATGAAAATAAAATTGGAGGAATATTATAGTCACATGGAGAAATGATCATATTGTGTATCTGAATAGACTGGATCATTCTGTAGCCTAAGTGATCACTCATACTTCCCCTAAGAGGTTCCTCCCTTGTAGTGTCCAGTGCTCTCCTGAGGGAAAAGTCAGAACCTGAGGACCAATGGATATGAAATTAATCCTTGTTGGTATCTTGCTATAAAGCAATATGCATTTTTCTTTCTGTGCATTTGGATAGAGAAGATCACACAATCAGGTAAAAGGGAGAGGAAGGGCTCTGTCTTGGTGTGTGCTTTGGGAACTTCATATATTATTTGTCTTTTCTAATTTTTCTAAACCCATTACCAGATTAGAAACTCATTCCTACTCTTTTCCACTTCTTCTCTGCCCTTATGCTCCTTCAGTCTTTTCCTTACTCTTTAAACCATTGAGCTATACAAACATGAGGGGAAGAAGAGATCTATTTGTCACTTTTCATTTCCAAATATCTGTGACATCTTTTTAAACATGTTCCATTCATGCAGACTCATTTAAAAGTTAAGAATGAATATAAAAATAGAGAACTTGAGAGTCCATTACAGGGTGTCTGACTCAGAGTTGCAGAGAGAAGCCATAGATTCTATGGAAAACTGGCATAGTGGATAGCAAGGTTAGGCATGACCTCTATATGAACTCTAGGATTCTTTCAGATTGAAAGGAAAAGTTTTTGACTTTCAAATGTCTCAAAAGATGATGCTTTCCCAAGAGAGTGTAGAGCCTGAGGAGGTAACCCCTTTCTCAAGCTGCTCTCTCATCTATAGCCCAGGAGACCTGTTATTTACAGTTTGTATGGCTTTAATTGCTTACCTTTGGTGTGAGTTGTGCATTCAACTCTTTTCTTACATGCAACAGAGAAAATCCATAAGCACTTAAANAGAGGGTTGAAGACCCCTTCCGCTCCTTGGGTACTTTCTCTAGCTCCTACCTTGGGAGTCCTGTGTTCCAGCATATGCTATAGTGTTTATTGTGGTGGCTGATTATGGGATGGATCCCTGGAAGCCGCCGTCACTGGTTGGTCCATCCTTTTGATTCAGCTTCACACATGATCTCTGTAACTCCTTCAGTGTGCGCTTTTTAACCCAGATTTCTTAACCCAGGTGTGTTTTGCTGTGGCCATGTTCTCTCTTAGAGCTCCATGGATACATATTTAGCAGGTGGTGCTATGTAAAGCTGAGTTGGAGGTTATTAGTTACTACAGCCACTTAGAAAGATAATGTGCTACCTTATAGTTTCATCTTCTTCAAGGAGAACAAATTACCCTTTCTTTCAGGAAGATCACGCAGCAGCCCTGCTTTTATCCTCCTTTCCTGAGAGTTTATGTAAAATGTACAGGTTAGTATGAGAGAGAGAGACAGTGAGACAGACAGACAGACAGACAGACAGACAGACAGACAGAGACAGTTTGTATGTGTGTGTGTGTGTGTGTGTGTGTGTGTGTGTGTGTGTGTGTGTGTGATGTATACATATGTTTTTGTGGATATGTGCATGTGTGTTTGAAGATGTGTATAGAGGCCAAATGTTAGGAATCTTTCTTTGTAGCCATCAACTTTGATGTTCATTTGTTTGATCTTTTGTTTTGCAATTTGTTTTTGAGACAAGTTTTCTCACTAAATATTGTCATGAATAGCTAGACTGGGTAGCCAGTCAGCTACAATATCTCCCTGTCTGGACAGGCCCCATATGCTCACCTCTGAGGTTACAGAAGTACTCTCCCAGACCCTGACTTCTGTGTGGGTGCTGTTACCTGCATGAAGTCTCAGGTCCTCATGCTTAGGAACATGAACCAATAGAAGCGTCTTCTCAGCCCTCATTTTCCTGTGACTGACAGCACTTTCAATGACCTTCTCATTGCCCAGTTCATGTGCACAACAGTGTCTCTGAGAAAAGTTCTGTTGATAAAGAGATGTTTGAAGAGATATTCTTAATTCCCACAAGTCTTTCAAGAGTCTACCTTTCTTCCTGCACTTAGCTGGTAATTGTGCATGTGACTGTATCTCTTCTTCATGCTACACAGGGTCCCTTGAATATAATTATGTTTCCACAGGGAATTTTACATCATAACTGGCTATAGGATGTTTTATAGGATGCTTTGAATTATCAACTCACCAAGAACATTGTCTTCCAAGCTACTGTTCTTAAATAACAAAAGGCAGAAATTGATAAATTTTTCTGAGAAGCAATGAGGCATCATGCCCAAGATCCTGCAGTGTAGTGGTGTGAAGTGGGGTTATCAGAGATGTAAAATAACATAATCTCTCACCTTTCCTCAGCAGATGACAAGCAGATCTGTATTGGGAGATGGAAATCACACCTCTGTGGCCATGTTTGTCCTCCTGGGGCTCTTGGACCAAGCTGGACTGCAGCTTATCCTTTTTCCTGTCTTCCTAGGGACCTACCTCATTACTCTGATTTGGAACCTGGGCCTTATCATCCTCATCAGAATGGACTCTCACCTACAAACACCCATGTACTTTTTTCTCAGTTTCTTGTCATTTATAGATATATGCTATTCTTCTTCTATCAGCCCAAGGATGCTTTCAGACTTCTTAAAAACAGAGAAAACAATTTCCTTCATTGCTTGTGCCACTCAGAATTTTGTTTTGGACTGGATGGGTGTATCTGAGTGCTGCTTGCTGGCTGCCATGGCCTATGACAGGTATGTGGCCATTGGTAGCCCTCTGCAGTACTCAGCCATCATGGCTCCCAGTCTTTGCTGGAAGATGGTTGCTGGTGTCTATGGGAGTGGATTCTTTACTAGCTTTGTTCAAACAGTTGCTTGTTTTAATCTCTACTATTGTGGGCCAAATGTCATTCGTCATTTCTTCTGTGACATTCCTCAGATCATTTCCTTGTCTTGTTCTGACCCCTTCATCAGCAAGCTGGTTCTTTTCGTGGCAGTTGTTTTTGTTGGGTTTGGTTCTTTCCTTGTTATTTTCTTATCGTATGTATTCATAGCAGTTTCCATCCTGAAAGTGGCCTCATTCAAAGGCCGTACCAAAGCATTCCAGACATGTGGCTCCCATCTGGCAGCAGTGAGTCTCTTCTATGGCACAGGCCTCTCTGTGTACATGCACCACAGCTCTCAGCAATCCACAAAGCAAGACAAGGTTCTGTCTGTGGTCTACACCATCCTCATCCCCATGGTAAACCCTCTGATCTACAGTCTGAGGAACACAGAGATCAAGGAGGCCCTCAAGAGAGTGCTGAAGAAGGCAGCACATTTACCTCAGAAAGCATAGCATCTGGGCAGATGCCATCCTCATTGGGAGGAGAGGCCCCTTGGTACTGCAAACTTTATATGCCCTAATACAGGGGAATGCCAGGGCCAAGAAGCTGGAGTGGGTGGGCAGGGGAGCAGGGAGGGGGGAGGGGGGAGGGGGGAGGGGATTTTCGGGATAGCAGTTGAAATGTAAATTAAGAAAATATCTAATAAAAATTTTTATAAATTTAAAAAACAACAACAACAAAAAAGGACGATAGGAGTGAATACACTGAGGAGACTTTCCATAGACCTTTCAAGCTAACAGATGTAGTAATAATGTGGTTAAGCAGACAGATATAGTAACCAACTGGCTTACTTGGCACCTGGTATTACCTGGTATTAAAACATGTTTAGCTGTTTTTATGTGGTCTTTCTAAGGCAATGATGTTTAAACTAAAGAGTTTTAAAAGTTTGCTTCTCAGTGTCTTCTGGATATGACAAGATCTTTGCACTCATGAGCTCAGTTGCCTACATAAGACCTACATAATATCAAACCAATCAACATGTTAGTATGGATAGGGGAGGGACACATGAGCCCTCAACAATAAGATGAGGAACTCTTTGACAGCTGATGACTGTTATGGGATGGAGCATTATTTTTAGGGAATGGGCCCTCACAGGTGGATGACCATATACCTATGGATATATGGGCAGCTCTAATTGGACTCAGTAGCTTATTTTTTAAATGAAGGACATGAAATTTAAACAAAAAAAGGAATGTGATGATGATGGGAAAGTTTGGAAGGACATGGGAGATGGAATGATCAAAACACACTGTATGTATATATGGAATTATCAAAAATTCAAGAAAGAAAGAAAGAAAGAAAGAAAGAAAGAAAGAAAGAAAGAAAGAAAGAAAGAAAGAAAGAAAGAGACACTAGTATTTGTGGCTAAATACCAGACATATAAAACCTTAATATCATGGTGTTTTTTATAACATGTGTTTTGAGAGCTAATGCACATAAGATGGCAAGAACTAGGAGTGGACACAGCTTTTCACTTCTTCAGACTGTAGTGATTTTAGTTAAGTGATTTTTACATAATACTAAATATATAAGTTATATGATGCATAAACAAATGTATGAAAATTGAAAATGAATTAAAATACATATTTTATAATTTTACACCCAAGTAGAAACACAGAATGAGAATAAACAAATAGTAAAGATAAAGAGGAAGAGAAAAAAAGGAAGGAAGGGGATAAATAGAGGAATAAGAGGAAGAGGAAAGGGGGAGGTAGAGGAGAAGAAGGTAAGGGTGGAATAGGAGAGAAAGGAAACAGAAGGGTGAAGAGAGAAGGGAACAATTAGATCAGAAGAAGAAAAAGGAGAAGAGAACAAAGGAGACATAGTGGGGACATACAATGACTGTTGGGTTATTTCTCAAATAAATGGCTTTTCCTTCCTATTTGAGGAAGCTTTGTTGAAGCAGCAAGATCAAGAGTTCAAGGTCACCCTCATCTATTTAGTAAGTTGTAGGTCAGCCTAGATTCATGATACCATAAATAATAATAATTCATGATACCATAAATACCTGCACCATCCTCCTTGCTCTCTACCTAGGGCAGAGGCTACAAACTAAATGTGCCCAGAGACTTACATGTCTGCCATTTCCTCTGCTCCACCACCTGCTCTGACTCCTCCCTCCTGTCCCCTTCTCTTCCTCTTGGACCCTAGTACCTAATCCACACAAAGACCTAAAAAATAAAAAGAACCAATTCTGTTTATAATCATTGACACAAAAATAGTAAATTTCTCTCAAACCTAATCTGAGAACCCATCAAAAATATCACTCACTATGATCAAGCATGCATTTAACCTACCTGTGCTCCTGAATGCAGATGTGATGTGACTACCTGCAAGTACACCTGTGCAAACTTGGCTGAAGGATATAACCAGGAACTGTAAACCCAATCAACCCCTCCCTCCTTGTTGTTATTTGCTGGGATTTTTTATTTCAAGACCAGAATCTATATTCAAACACAAATTGGCACTTAGGAAAATGGGAAGGTTCCTGTGATAAACCTAATCCTGATTTTGGAGCAGAGGAATTAGAGAATTTGAAACTTTGCATTGGAAAAACCATTGAATTATATTGGAAGAGCTTAATGTACCACTTTAATGAAAGCTTGGAAGACACTAATACTGAAAGAAATATGAAAGGTGAAGAACCTGTACATGAGGTCTCAGGATGACAAGAACTTTACTAGAAATTGGGTGTAATGGCTACTCCTGGTTGTCAATTTAACTATATCTGGAATGAACTGCAATCCAGAATTGGAAGGCTCACCAGTGATCCTAATCTGGAGGCTGGGAGATACAAGTTTGTGGCCTGGATCTTGGCCTAGAAATCTTGAGGCTTAGTGGCTGTGAATTTCAGAAGATTAAGACAGGGAGAGTATTAATTAATTAATTGTTAATTAAGTCATCAACAAATTCCCTTACTATATAGAGACTAGCCATAATTTCTGTAGCTCTGGAGAACCCTGACTAATACAGAAGTTGGGACCAGGAGTGGTTCTAGAGGAGCAGAAGTATAAGGATGAAACTTTTAAAAATCTGGAGTTGGTTTGGTAATTCACCAGAGGTTTCGACTACTGAAACCTCTCCAGATTCTATTCCTCCTGGGAGCTCAGAGAATATTGAAGACCAGTGGTTGAACTATATTTCAAGCTTTAAGAAGCTAATGCCCTTGATTTTCTTGATGAATTAGATGTACAAAACTTTCTACAAGATGGGAAAAAATGGAAAAATGACTTTGTTGGCTGATTGCTCTTAGAAAAAAATGTTGAAGGAAAAGAAGGTGCTGTGTGATAAAATCAAATGGCTCCAGACACAAGTAAACAATCTAAAAGTTGCTAAGTGTGTCTTTGAAGAGAATCTTCACTCCAGCAGCCACAGAGCTCAAGTTGCAGAAAATCAAGCTTAAGCCCTCATTATAAAGTTGGCTGAATTACAGCAAAAATTCAAGTCTCAGGCTTAGATGGTGTCAACAGTAAAATAAGGGCATAAATTGGCAAAGAATGGGATCCTATAACTTGGGATGGGGATGTGTGAGAAGACCCTGTTGAAGCTGAGAATTTTGAATCTTCAGATTCTCAAGGGTTTGCCCCACCTGAGGAAGTAGTACCCTCAGCCCCACTCCTTGAAATAATGCCTTCTCCACATGAGGAAATTAATGCCCCAAAGTCTGATAAACCAGCAGTGACTTTCACTGAAGAAAATGCCAGAGAAGACAATACTGGTGTTTCTCAAGGCCCACCAATAGTTTCTTCTAGACTGATTACAGGACTCAAGGCAAAACAGGCCCCTTAGAGGGAGGTAGAAAGTGTAGTCCATGAGGAAATTAACTACACTACAAAGGAGCTTAATGAATTTGCTAAATCAGTCAAGCAGAAGTCTGGTGGATATACGTGGGAATGGCTTTTTAGGGTGTGGAATAATGGTGGAAGGAACATAAAACTAGAGCAGACTGAGTTTATTGACATGGGCCATCTGAGTGGAGAGTCTAGGTTTAATATGGAAGCTTGCACGGTTAAAAAAGGTGTCAGAAGTTTATTTGAATGGTTGGCTGAAGTGTTTATCAAAAGATGGCTTATTGAAAAGAAGTTGGAGATGCCTCATATCCCTTGGCTTATTGTTGACGAATGGATTTTAAGTTTTAGGGAAATTGCAATGCTAGAGTGTATACATACTGTAAAATCTAATCCTAGTTTAACTTTGGAACTTGGTATCTGTCTAGAAAGTTATCCATTTCATCCAGATTTTCCAGTTTTTTTGAATATAACCTTTTGTAGAAGGATCTGATGGTGTTTTGGATTTCCTCAGGATCTGTTGTTATGTCTCCCTTTTCATTTCTGATTTTGTTGATTCGGATGCTATCACTGTGCCCTCTAGCGAGTCTGGCCAAGGGTTTGTCTATCTTGTTGACTTTTTCAAAGAACCAGCTCCTGGTTTGATTGATTCTTTGAATAGTTATGTTTGTTTCCACATGGTTGATTTCACTCCAGAGTTTGATTATTTCCTGCCGTCTACTCCTCTTAGGTGACTTTGCTTCCATTTGTTCTAGAGCTTGCAGATGTGATGCCAAGCTACTGGTGTAAGCTCTCTCCATTTTTTTTTTTTTTGTAGGAACTCAGAGCTATGAATTTACCTCTCAGGAATGCTTTTATTGTGTCCCATAAGTTTGGGTATGTTGTGGCTTCATTTTCATTAAACTCTAGAAAGTCTTTAATTTCTTTCTTTATTCCTTCCTTGACCAAAGTATCATTGAGTAGAGTGTTGTTCAGTTTCCAAGTGAATGATGGTGTTCTGCTACTTATGTTGTTATTGAAGAACAGCCTTAGTCCATGGTGATCTGATAGGATGCATGGGACAATTTCAA